>RJWK010025339.1:0-27746 GCA_004363435.1 Platanista minor
TTTTTTTTTTTTTTTTTGCGGTACGCGGGCCTCTCACTGTTGTGGCCTCTCCCGTTGCGGAGCACAGGCTCCGGACGCGCAGGCTCAGCGGCCGTGGCTCACGGGCCCAGCCGCTCCGCGGCATGTGGGATCTTCCCGGATCGGGGCACGAACCCGTGTCCCCTGCATCGGCAGGCAGACTCTCAACCGCTGCGCCACCAGGGAAGCCCAATTTAACGCTTCTGAGGTACGGGATTAAATAAGACAGAATGCTGAGCACGCAGTTGTCCTTCAGTAAATACTAGTTCTTCCTTGCTGTTTGGAAAGAGGACTGCTTTGGGAATCGGAAGGCCTGGATCTTGAACCCAGATCTACCACTGACTCACCATGTGACACTGAAGATATTGTTCCCCCTTCTAGGTCTCTCTTTTTCTCCCTCAGCTGAACTAGAGGATGTTCAAGACCCTTTCTTCTCTGATGTACATTGATCCTAGGATTCTGTACTTCTTCCAAGCAGTGACTTTTCTAAACCTCTGCACTATGAAACTGCTTTCTGAATTCATTCAACATTCCCTACGCTCTGCTGTTCTAGTTAGATTTTGCTGGAGTGGTTTGCAGTTACTTCCATCTGGCAGATCCAGTTCCTGATCATTTTAAATTTTGGTCTAGAATCCTCTATCAAGTACCTACAATGTGAAGTGCCACCCCCATGCTGTAGTTATAATATACTGAAAAATCTAGATTCCTAAAACCATTCACTATCTTATCATTATGAGCAAGGATACATTGAGAACCTGGTCTGTGCTAGGCCTGTAGCTACAAAATAAAAAGTGGGGGACTATAGGGCCTGGCCAAGAAATCTTACCAGGAAAAGAAACTATGTACATCGGGAGGAAGAGAGCAATAATATCCACCAACATGGCTCATATGTAATGTCAAATTTGTAAGTTCCCTGCTTGCTTTTGCTCACCGTGGTATCTCCAGGGCCCTGCACAGGGCCTGAAACACAATAGGTACTCAGCAAGTGTTTGTTGAATAAATAGTGAAGAGGAGACATGGAGCACAAGTGAAAGGTTTTATTACTATGTTCTTGAACAGGCTTTTGTTTTAGACCTTGCAAACTCTTGATGGGAATGTAAAATGGTATAGCAGCTATGGAAAACAATATGGACATTCCTCGAAACATTAAGAATAGAACTACCGTATAATCTAGTAATCCAACTTCTGGATATACATATCTAAAAGAATTGAAATCAGGCTCTCAAAGAGATATCTGCACTCCCATGTTCATTGCAGCATTATTCACGATAGCCAACATATAGAAACAACATAAATGTCCATCGATGGATGAATGGAAAAGAAAATGTGGTAAATACATAAAATGGAATATTATTAAGCCTTTGAAAAGAAGAAAATCCTGCCATATGCAATTACATGGATGAACCTGGAGGATATTATGCTAAGTGAAAAAGCCAGGACAAATATTGTGTAATTCTGCTTATATGAGTTGTCTAACATAGTCAAATGCATTGAAGCAGAGAATAGAATAGTGGCTGCTGAGGGCTATGGAGAGAGGGAAATGGCAAGTTCAATGAACACAGAGTTTTAGTTCAGCAAGCTGAAAAAGGTCTAGAGATTTACTGTACAACATAATGCCTATAGTTAACAATATTGTAATTTGCACTTAAAAATTTGTTAAGAGGGCAAATCTCATGTTAAGTGTTCTTATCATAATAAAAAATTCAAATTCAAATTTTGCTCCTTTTGTGTAGCATTTTTCAAGTTTACACATTTACAACATGGGTCCTTCCTCAAGCCACACGTCAGAGAGAACCTCTTGCTATTTGTCTAGGTTGTTGTTGCCCTTTGATAAACAACTCCCAAGCTGAAGATTTGTCTCTCCATTCTTCCTGGGCTCTATTTCATGCATTGGGTGGTGTTTCTAACTCTGCTAGGACTCCCTTGAGAACCAGAAAGTTTTGTGTTGCTCTAGAATGTAGTCTTGATCCCTGATCCCAAGATTTTGCAGAAGGAAACTTATTCTGAAAAAAAAAAAGTAAGGAGACAGAGAAGAGAGGAAGACAAAGGGAGGAAGGGAGGAAGGAAGGAAGGAAGGAAGGAAGGGAGGAAGGAAGGAAGCAAGCAAGCAAGGAAGGAAGGAAGGAAGGGAGGGAGGAAATAAGGAAGGGAAAAAGGAAGGGAGAGGGAGGGAGGGAGGGAGGGAGGGGGGAGAGAGGATGCCCTAAGCCTTCTTTTCCCCTGCTGATTTGGGTTTAAAAACAAAATTATAAAGCTCTTGTGTAAAAGACACTGTCTTCGCAACAAGCCTGCTGAAGCCTTCTTTGGGATTAATGGGAAATGTGGACATAACTAAAAGTTTGAAGGTATGAAATTTTGAAAATAGAATACTACTGACCCACAGCTCTTCTGGGGCCGTTGCCTAGGTAACTCAGGTTTGAACACCTGCATGGAATCGGGCTTCCATGGAAAGGAGCATAGGGATACATCATTTTATTTCAGGTAGCTTTCACAAGGTGATGTGAAGCCTGATTTCAAAAGGGAAATGACTGTTCATTTAACATGTACAAAGAAAGACTATGACAAATAGCTCTGAGGAAAATGGTTCCTCATCCTAGCTTGTCAAGCTGAGGACTTCTTTGGATGATAGATCTTTGCAGTTACAGCCTGAATCAAGTTTACAGCTTGTGTAAGACAACATCAGGATGAAATAAAAAAGAATCACGAGAGAAACTAAATGAAAGCTTGGATGAGAGCCTTTGAGCCCAAATCTTTATTTAAAGTGTCTTGAAAGCTCTTTTCCCCCCTTTCTCTCATTCTTTCTTTTTCTCTTTCATTTTTTATTTTGTTTCCTTTTTCCCGCCACATATTGCAGTAAAACTGATATATCTCAGTCAGAAGATTGAGCTCCCAAGTGGGCTATGTTTTTTCCCCACTACAATCTTTCTAATAAACAAGAGCTGTCAACTACTCACCATGTAATTCACCACTCAAATGTCTTCAATTTACCATCTGCGCATGCAAATCTCTGGCATGGCTAGCCCATGTGTCCATTTCAGGGCATCCTCTATGTGTTCATAATCCTGCCAAGGACTCCAGTCTGTTGATAAATTCCATTAATGGGATAAATAATTGAGAGGGAGAGTAAACCTTTTTTTAAATCACTCTTCAGCATCCCCAGCCCAAGGCCAGGATTAGGATTTAGAGAGACACTTCTAATCCTTTAAATTGATCCCACCTGTAGCAGAGTTAGTGCTGACCTAAATGCATTGACCCAGAGATTAACAGAGTCCTCTGGATAAATGCATCCTCCACGGACTACTGCCTACTTCTACCTTTCAAAGTTGGACCCACATACCCTCGGATTTTGCCTCTGTGTTCTTCCTTTTTCTCTTCTTTCCAATAATCACACATCACCCTTTTTCCAGGACGGCTGTAAATGCCAGAACATTCATCAGTTGTGATTCCAGTCCAGGATATGAAAGATGATCCAGGCTGACTCCCTGCAAAATTCGAAGTAGGTGAAGTTTGTCTCCTTCTGTTCTCCTTAAATGCCTTCACTGCCTTTCCTTCCAAGGGAGACCCCCAACTCCCTCCCCCCAACTCTGCACACACGCCCATACTTTAAATCTATCCCCTTCCCCTTAGCAATCCTCTTTGTCACAAGCATCATTCAGTCAGGGACCTGTTCTGTATTCCTAAGGTAAGAGCTGAGGGGTTGGTGGCTAAAAATGATTTCTGTTAAATTATGGTTACCGTATGGCAGACATTTAAAAGGCTAACAGCTTTATTGAGACATAATTCACATACCATAAAATTCACTCTTTTAAAGTGTACAATTTGGTGGGGTTTGATATATGTAATCACAAGGTTGTATAACCATTGCTACTATCCAATTCCAGAGCATTTTTATGACCTGCCACAAAGAAATCCTGTATCCATTTAGCTGTCATTCCCTATTCTTCCCTTCCTCCCAGCCCTTGTCACACACCAATCTACCTTCTGTCTCTATGGATTTGCCTATTCTGGACATTTCATACAAATGCCCATGTACAATATGTAGTCATCTGTGACTTAGCGCAATGTTTTCAAAGGTCATGTATCTTGTAGCATGCATCACTACTTCATTCCTTTTTATGGCTGAATAATTTTCTGCTTTATTGCATATATCACATTTTGTTCATTTATGGATGGTTAGACATTTGGGTAATTTCCACTTTTTAGCTATTATGAATATGCTTCTATGAACATTGTATACAAGTTTTTGTGTGGACATACGTTTTCAATTCTTTGGGATATATACTTAAACGTGGAATTGCTGGGACAAGTGATAACACTATGTTTAGCTTTTTGACGAGTTGTCAAACTGTTTTCCAAAGAGGCTGTACCGTGTTACATTCCCACCATCAATATACTAGAGTTCTTGTTTCTCCACCTGTTCTTGCCAATGGTCATTATTTGGCTGCCGCTTTTTAGTATGGTAGGCATTTTTACATGTACATCATCTCATTTTATATTCACAACAACTATGAAAGTAGCTGTCATTCCCCCCCATTTTGCAAATGAGGATACCAAGACTCAGATAAGTTAGGCAATAATAATATTTATTGAGTACTGATGATATGGTAGGCACTCTTAGAATCCCTATATCTCCTTGAATCTGCACGATGATCCCATAAGATAGGTACTGTTTGAATTGCAGAAGTAAAGAGAGGTTAAAGTGACTGACCCAAAGTCACACAGCCACTAATCAGTGGAGCCAGAATTTAAGCCCAGACAGTCTGATTCTGAATAAGTGGTGGAGTCAGAATTCAAACCTAAGGCCATTTGGCTCCAAGAAAGCCCACTCTTACCCTTGCCACATTCCACTAATGCACCTCTTGTGCTATACATCCAAGGCTGCTTGCATTTTAACAGGGGGTCCAGGAAATCCTGGTGACTACCCAAAGGAAACAATCCCCAGTTGTGGAATGTTAGGTGACGTGATAGAAATATTCATGCAAGTGAGGGCCCTCTAGTCTTCTCTACCTACAGGGACAGCAGATTCTTCACAGGAGAGTTCTGATAAGGGCTAGCATGCTCAAGGGGCCACATTCAAGGAATGCTCCAAAACCCTGAATAGGCATGAGATTCCAAATTTACAGGTAGGAGCAGCTTGGAATTAACATATAAATAAAACTTCTAAAGTGATTTTTTTTTATTGAGTTCCACAAACACTTGTCTCTCTCTATGTTAATAATTATAGCTAACACTTATTGAAGGTTCACTATGTGTTAGTCACTGCTCTATGGGCTTTACATATACTAAATTGTTGAATCATCACAATAGTCCTGTAGGGTTTGTATTATTATCATCCACATTTTATAGATGAGGAAACGGAGGCAAAGAAAAGTCAAGTAACTTGCCCAAGGATACACAACTAGTATGTGGTGAAGCCAGATTGTGAAAACAAATGGTCTAGTTTTAGAGTCAAGGTCCTTAGTGACTGCCTCTTAAAAGAAACTGTAAGGCTTCCCTGGTGGTGCAGTGGTTGAGAATCCGCCTGCCAAAGCCAGGGACACGGGTTCGAGCCCTGCTCCAGGAGGATCCCACATGCTGCGGAGCAACTAAGCCCATGCACAACTACTAAGCCTGTACTCTAGAGCCCGCGAGCCACAACTACTGGGCCCAAGTGCTGCAACTGCTGAAGCCTGTGTGCCTGGAGCCCGTGCTCCGAGGCAGGAGAGGCCACCGTGGTGAGGGGCCTGCACACCATGGCTAGGAGTGGCCCCCGCTCGCCGCAACTAGAGAGGACCCGCGCGCAGCAAAGAAGACCCAACGCAGCCAAAAATAAGTAAATTAATTAATTTAAAAAAAAAGAAATTGTAGGGTGGGGCCATTGGATTTATCCATAGGCTCAAAAATACTCATTGGGTCTCTAGACCTCAGTGACAATGTAATTAATGATGATAAATGATAATGATTCAAAACCACTAGGGTGGGCTTCCCTGGTGGCGCAGTGGTTGAGAGTCCGCCTGCCGATGCAGGGGACACGGGTTCGTGCCCCGGTCCAGGAAGATCCCACATGCCGCGGAGCGGCTGGGCCCGTGAGCCATGGCCGCTGAGCCTGCGCGTCCGGAGCCTGTGCTCCGCAACGGGAGAGGCCGTGACAGTGAGAGGCCCGCGTACCACAAAAAAAAAAAAAAAAAAAAAAACCACTAGGGTTCCTTGTGAGTCTAAAAATTTACAAAAACCTTAAGTTCATTCACGAATACAATCTTAGGGATCATTCCTATGGATCTTTTAGAATCGCTGTGTCAGAAACACCCGCTACACTGTCTGGTTAAATATTGTCCCTCAGGGGTCTTGTTGGAGAATATTAGTGGGATTCTACTGGATTTTATTGAAACTTATATCAGTTCCCATTCTATGTTCCCTATGTCGAAGCCTAACAATTTATAGAATTCAAGCATCTCTGGATGATCTTTACTTCCTAAGGAGCTATGGAACAAGGATCCAAAATGGCACCCTCTCTCCCCACAAGACTGATTGTGAAGCCAGACACATGTGTCCAGGTTCCCTCTTAACTTTAGCTGCAAAGACAGCAACACAGCCCTTTAATATTTAATAATTTTTTTAACTACTAAACACTACAGGAAACCCCCAATTATATACATCATGGGAAAGTGGGAAAGTATTTCCATGACATTAGCCTGGGATCTATGTATTCTTTTTGAGACTGAGGCACAGTGAATAATTCTGCAGGGCTGGGGCCTGGGCTATAAAAATAGGTCCAGAATGGTGTGCTCCTAGTTAATCTCCCACTCTCTGTCATCTTCCCCCACCTCCCTTGCTCCCTAGGTTCTCACGTGACTTCCTGACTGCAAACGTCCACATTTTGCCACAAGGGCTGCCATGTCACATATATCCCTGCTGAAGATAAGGAGGAAAATAAAATTTAACAGTTGCTGTGAGCTCTACATGCCAGTCACTGTGCTACAAGCATGAAAGGCGCTCTCTTGTTTCAATCATCACAAAAACTCTGTGACACATGTAATATTATTTTCTCCATATTTGACAAATGAGGCTTAGACAGAGCAGGTACCTTGCAGGCTTAAGCCAGATTCAAAGCCAGATCTGCCTGATTCCAGTGCAAGCTCTGAAGTGCAATTTTCCACCTCCCTTTAAATGTTTCATATAAACCCTAACCCACTGAAAGTTCTTTTGTGAATTCAGTAGCAATAACAAAGTTCTCTGTGCTTATGATGCTCAACAAGATACATATTGGTTCTTAAAGGAAGGATAGCTTTGGGTAGCAGGCAATATAATAATGACCAATTATTAAGCACCCCCCAACTAACACTATAAGTGTATTATTTCATTTATTTATCTCAGAACCCTAAGATGTGGGAGACAATTCTTATCCTCACTTCAGAGATGGAGAAAAAGATAAGTCCAGAGAAGTTATGTGACTTGGCCAAGATCACATAGCTAGGAAATGGTGGAGTCAGCCCTCAAATTCAGGTAGCATGGCTCCAGGGCTGCGAGCTTAATAACTTTGCTTCAGGATACAGAGAAGCTATTAGAGGGTGTTTCATTTATCTATTTATTTATCCATCTATCTATTTCTTTATGAGTCAGTAGCAGCTCCGCTTCTTGTGGTCTTCTCTCCAGGACCCAGCTGGTGGAGCGGCCTGTCTGGAATATGCCAGATAAAGGCATTAGTGACATTTTTCCTGCTGTGGACTCCTGGCAATTTTGTGAAGCTTACAGACCCTTCCCAGAATAATATTTTTAAATATAATAAAATTAAACTATATTTAAGTACAATTGCCAAAAGATGACATTATAAATGGGTTTATTTTTCTCCAGTTTTGAGGGGAAAGGTAGAATCCTGACCTAGTTTTTGGCCACATTCAGCCCAGAAATCTTGACCAGAATGAAGCTCAGTGCTGCCCTCTAGTAGTCAGGTCCCAAACTGAAATTAAAGCTGAGACTGTAATGAACCCACACATAGCCACAGGATGTCACTATTGTACAAGTATTCTCAAACTCCTCAATTTTTTTTTTTTTTAATTAAAGTGTTGCATGACTTGTAAACATATTTTAGAAAATGCAGAACAGTAAAAATCATAAAAATTTTGTTTTTAATGAATACTGTATTTTTTCTAAAAATCACAATCAAACTACATATACAATTTTGTAAGCTCCTTTTAAAAAAAATTGATACCGTTACATACATAAATTTAAGGGCTCAGGATTTGGACTCAAGCCAACCTGTCTTCAAATTCCAGCTCCGACTTTCCTAGCCATGTGACCTTGGTCTACTTGCATAAGTTCCCTAAAGCCTAGGTTTCCTCCTATGAAAGAAACGATGATTAAACAGAGCTACAACCCAGCACTGCTGTGGGGATTAAAGACGATGCATATAAAGTGCCCGGAACACAGTAGGTACTCAAAACATGGCATTTCTTAGGCAGAGCATTTTAAGATCATGCTAAACCCCATGTACTCTTGCTTTAGGTGGCCTCACCCAAATCTTTCCATTTATACTTTAACATGTACCCACATCCTATATTAAATATATTTTTTGCTAAATTGAAGTAATTTTAAAAATTTTGCTTTTGAAATGTATCAGTTATGACTTCTTAGCAGAGATTATATATACTCAGGAACTCTTACAAACTGATGAAATCTAACCAACAATTTTTCCAATGTATTGAAATGTTTCTGAGTACAAAAAGAAGTAATTTATAAAATCGATGCCTTACATTTTTTGACATTTACTTAAACATTTATTGACTTTAATTTTGCAGTTACCTACATATTTTGAAGCCAATAATATTCATCACCTGTCAAACACCTTTGCAGGTCTTAGAAAAGTTCATAGACCTTAGACATTGTGCCTATAGTGCTTGATGGATTAAAATAAAAGTTTCTGGCTAACATTATTATCATTACACTTACGCATTATTTTATGGCTGTGGAATACTTAATTTTGTGTACGATCCAAAATTCACTCAACCATTCCCCTATTATTATATATTTAGGTTGTTTCCAATTTTTTTCTATTATAAATGATGTTATAATGAATATCTTACAATAGAAACTTCTTTTCAGTATATTAGGATTATTACCTTAGAATAGATTCCTGGAAGTGAAATTACTGGGTCAGAGTATATGAATATCAGTAATGATTTTTGACATGTATGGTATTCATTTTCCAAAATATTTGGGCCAAGTTATGCTCTTTCTAACAGTGAATAAAATAAAAGTGTCCTTTTTATCACTCTGTCATCAGCTCCAGCTTGTCTCAAATTTATGTTTGTTAATTCCACAGGCCAAAAAAAAAATCTAGTTTTAGTATGCATTTTTGGATTACTGGTGAGTTGTTTAAACATTCTTTTGCCATAATTTTGTAAGTCATATGCATTTCCTGTTTTGTAAAGTGTCTCTTTGTATCTTCCCCCACTTCTAAGGTCCAGTGGTAGACAAAGAATAGCCCAAATTGGTGTCTTGCCCAGCATTATGCAGAATTGGGTAGTTAGTAATGCTATATAATAACTACAGACTGTGGCTAACAGTATGCATTGGTTTACTTCACTTGCATTCCACCCCAGAGTCCCATCCAGCTAGGGCTTCGCATGTGAATTAGATATCACCCAGTAGATGCACTTATGTGAAAGTCTGGCAGATGGAAATCGGCTGACAAGCTAGAAATTGCAGTCCTGCCTGTAGAAATGATTTTCTGCAGTGTTTCTTCTCCAGTTTCCTGGGTATCCAGAGGAACAGAGGAGTTACCCCCAGCAAAGGCAGTAACAGCAGTTTCTTGATGTGGTTTCTAATCACTGGATCGCAGTTATGGATGCTCTTCGTGCAGCTCCCTTGGTATTCAGAGAGAGCTACAGCAGCTGCAGAGGTGACAATGGCAGGTCCTTGATTCTGGCAGGGCTCTAGAAGTGACATCAGAAGTAAGAGCTCCCTTGAGGTTTCAGTTCAGTATTTTTTTGTAACTATTCTTTTAAATCCAGCCTACACCCCACTCCTTTAGACCTTCCAGCAATTTTGTAAGTACTTAATTCTCTGTTTTAAATTTGTTGCTGTAAATTGTTATGAACTTTCTGGAATGTAGTCTATCTATTATAGTTTTAAAATATTTGTACCCTTTGACCCAGCAGTCTTATTTGGAAAATTCTATTGTTCAGAAATAAGAGCATCAGGGTCCATTGCCACAAAGACATTTATTGCAGTGTTAATTTTAGTGGAAAAAAAAAATCCTGGTGACAACCTGAATTTCCATCAATAGGGGAATGGCTAAATTCATACAGTACATCTCACTATGAGATATTTTAGACCAAACTGAAAAAAATGTTGTGTGTGTATTGACATGTGTATGTATGTCATGATATGTGACGTATTTAATACAACAGGTTGTATAATTCTATTTTTGTAATAAAGAGGTAGGGACATCTCTTCCTGCTTAAACTTCTTAGAGTGGCTTCTGTTTCCTGCACTAAAATCCGACTGATACACACACTGTAATATTGTCACCATCATTAAACATTACATATTTAAGGTGTTGTAAACATCTGGTTTCCAATTCAGTTATGGGCCACATAAATGAGATAAATATACAAGAAATTTCTTGGAGGCCCAATACTTATTATAATATTGTACCATACATACAAGGGACTTCTGCTTCAAGATGGAGTAACTTGTAGCATACCAATGTTGTTGCCAAGAGTAACTAGAAAAATCAGGTAAAATTCCAAAAAACAAAATCCTTTTTGAAAATATCAGAGAACCAGGACTTGAGAAGGGAGATTCCAGAAAGAAGGGAAACTCATCAAAGCAAGCCCAACTTCCTGCATGTTGTTTTTTCCCTTAGGATATTTGTCAATTCTTCGCCCAGACACTGGGTAGAGGGTGACTCTGAAGAGGCAGAGAGGCCACCAGAGCTTTAGGTAATATCACAGGACTGAAGCGACAAAAATTTGAGTTTAAGTTCTGCCAAAGCCAACTAAGATTTGAGTGGCCACAATCTGGAGGGAGGAGAAGCACAGAAAAGTGAGCGTGACACTCAGCCCAGGTTTTTCCTTTCAAGAAATTGCCAATTAAGTTGCACAGGGCAAAAAATTAGAAGTCAAGCAGAGCGGTCAAAAAGTAGAGTGGAGTTTGGGGAAGTTTCAGAGAGCTGAGGAAATAAAGGTCGGAGTACAGGACTTCTCACGGAGGAAGGTCCCTAGGAAGCATCCACCCACTGGCTCTCATTTGGGACCCCGTAAAGAGCTATATCTTTGGAATAGGGCAAACTAGAGGTAGGCTGAGTCTAGCAAACGCTGTAAAACAGCCTCAAGTCACTTCAGTGGCTGATTGGATTAAGGTAATTTGCCCTTCTGCTGCCTTGCAGAAAATGGGGTGAAACCTCTTTGGAGGGACACACGATCATCTAGAGCCTGTATACCTTTGCAGGCACAAAGTCTTGCAGTCAGTAAAAAGTTAACTGACATACCAAGAAATGAGCCCAAGAAGAGAAAAAAAACCCAAGCAATAGAAACAGACTCATAGTGATCTAGTTATTGCAGTTGTATGACAGGGACTATAAATACTCAAGAAAATAAATGACGACATAGTGAATTTCACCTGAAAGCTAGAATCTATGAAAAATAATCAAATGAAAAATCTGAAATTGAAAAATAAAATAAATAAAATTAAGAATTCTCGGGCTTCCCTGGTGGCGCAGCGGTTGAGAGTCCGCCTGCCGATGCAGGGGACACGGGTTCATGCCCCGATCCAGGAAGATCCCACATGCCGCGGAGCGGCTGGGCCCGTGAGCCATGGCCGCTGAGCCTGCGCGTCCGGAGCCTGTGCTCACGGGAGAGGCCACAACAGTGAGGGGCCCGCGTACCGCAAAAAAAAAAAAAAAAGAAAAAAAAAAGAATTCTCCATGGACCACATAAAGACTAATGTTTACTGCTACTTTTCAGGACATTACAAGCGCCAGCTATGTTATTCCCTTTGGAAGACTCCCTTCCCCCATTGTGTGTAGCGTTTGAAGGAAGGCCAACCAATATATCCTGCGCTCCTCTGGTCAAGAGGTGGGCATGAGGTTCAAGCCAAATCAATTGGATCCTCCTAGGAATTTAAATTTTTTTTTTTTTTTTTTTTTTGCAGTACGCGGGCCTCTCACTGCTGTGGCCTCTCCCGTTGCAGAGCACAGGCTCCAGACACGCAGGCTCAGCGGCCATAGCTCACGGGCCCAGCCGCTCCGCGGCATGTGGGATCTTCCTGGAACGGGGCACGAACCCGTGTCCCCTGCATCGGCAGGCGGACTCTCAACCACTGTGCCACCAGGGAAGCCCGGAATTTAAATTTTGAGCTGAGCAATGCAAAGATGGGAAAGAGTTGGAGCTGATTCATAGTGCCAATGGTGCCTAGAAAACTGGTCCATTAGTTCCCTCTAGATCCTGCAAGATGCCTTGCTTCTGAGACCTGGTTGTTTACTTTTTCTTTCTGTGAGCTAAATTATTGCCTTCCAGGTATATTCTTTGATTAGCCAGTATATTCATTTGGGTAAGTAATAAACAAACTCCTAAATCTTTGTGGCTTAAAAAAAATGTCTATTTCTTATTCATGTCCAATCCAAAGTGGGTTAGCAGGAGGACTATTCTCCATGCTACTCAGGGACCTAGGCTCCTTCCATTCTTTGGTTCTGCTCTCCTCTAGGTCTTAGGAGTTGCTGTGACTGAATTGTTGTGTCTCCCCCAAAAATCATGTGTTGAAGCCCTAATCCTCAATGTGATGGTATTTGGAGTTGGGGCCTTTGGGAGGTAATTAGATCATGAAGGCGGAACCCTCATGAATGGGATTAGTGCCCTTATAAGAAGAGACACAAAAGAGATGATCTCTCTCCACCATGTGAGAATACAGCAAGAAGGTGGCCATCTGCAGACCAGGAAGAGGGACCTCACCAGGAAGTGAATCAGCCAGCACCTTGATCTTGGACTTCCCAGCTCCAGAACTGTGAGAAATAAATTTCTGTTGTTTACGTCACTCAGTTTATGGTATTTTGTTATAGCAGCTTAAGTTGACTAAAATAGGCATCCTTTGCATTCAGCTGGCAGGATCAAATGTGGGAGGGTTTTATGGAAAATAGCACATGTCAATTCTGTTCATATTCCATTGGCCAGAACTCAGTTACATGGCCACACTTCACTGCAAGGTGGGCTGGGAAATGTAATCTAGATGGGCATCCAGAAAGAAAAGAACACTGATATTGATGAGCACCTGCAGTCTATACCACAGCCAAAGTTAGTTCTAATGCTTGCAAAGGACCCTAATCAATACAGATACATAGGGCTTTAACAGACAGAGCTTGAAGAGGGGGGCAATTAAGATAGAGGAACTAGTGTAAACAAAGAGTACAGAACATCATTTGGTTTGGCTGGAGTGTTAAATGGATCATTGGTGTTGGAGGAGGTCATAGAGAGGATGTGACCACCAGTTGACCTGCAAGCTGGACTCGGGCAACTGGAGGCTCCTCACCCCCGCCCTTATCCTTGGAATGTGCATTCTGCTTGCTTCCCCCACGCTACAAGCTATCCCAAGGACACGGCCTTGAGATAGTAATGTGTTGAGACCATCTGGAGCGTATATATATGTGGCTAAACCCAGTTAAGGCCTGTATATAAACTTTTAAGATTCTGGAGGATGGATGCAGAGATCTACTCATCTTGTGGACCACCCGTCCCGAAAGATAAGCCTAGTATGTAAGTTCCCTTGCTCATTAAATCTGTCATCTGCCAATCTGGAGTGCTCTGCCGCTTTTTTGATGTCTTTTTGCCCTCTGTGTACAGGGGTCAGTCTGTGAACCAACAATTGAGAGCAAGTGGGAACCAACAACTGAGAGCAAGTGGGAGGCAAGGTTGAAAGAGGCAGGTAGGGACCTGAATGCCAAATTAATTCTGTAGGCCAAGGGTTGACAAACTCTGGCCTGTGGGCCAAATCCAGCCCTCCCCAGGCTTGGCTTTTTTATTGGAACACATCCACGCACACTGTATTATGTACTTTCTATGAATGCTTTCACTATGCAATGGCAGGGTTAAGTAGTGGCAATGGAGAATACATAGCCCACAAAGCCTAAGAATACTTACTATCTGGCCTTTTACATAAAACATTAGCCTACCCCTTCTGTAAGTCCAAATACCAGTTTTACCATTTGCTTTCTATATGACCTTGGGCAAGTTACTTAACTTCTCTGTGCCTCAGTTTGCTTTTTAGTAAAATGATGGTGAGATCAAAATGATACCTTTTAGGGTTCTGGCAAGGATTGAATGGATTACTGTACATAATGCACTTAGGACAGTGCCTGGCATTTAGTAAAGACCATAAACACATTTGCTCTTCTTTTAGCAAACCTCCAAATCTTGGCATGCCCCAGAGCTTAATCCAAGAGCCTCTTCTCTTTTCTAGCCTTATAACTTCCCTTATGACTCTAAGATTACTTCCTCCTATGACACTTATTTTCCATTACCCTGTTTTGGTTTCATCAGGGTACAATCTGAAATTATCTTTTTTATTGTTTTGTTCATGTATTTATAATCTGCCTCCCACACTGGAATGTAAACTTCAGGAAAGCAGGAGTTAGTCTTGTTCATTGCTGAATCCCTAGGGTCTAGAACAGTACCTGGCACAAAGTCGATGCTCAGTAAATATTTACTGAATGAGGGAATGAACTCATCCAAGAAAGTGGCAGATATAGGGTTCAGACCCAGGTCTGACTGAGGCCAATGTCCATGCTCTTCATCACCATGCTGCACACTATAATAGCCAGGAAACTAGAGAGGGGAGAGTGGATGGAAGAAACATTTAAGAGGTAAAATAGACGTAACAACAACTGATTTGGTAGCAGTGGAGGTAGGAGTGGGACAGAGTTGCGAGTCAGATATGACTTTGAGATTGAGGCCTGGATGACACTGAGCTGTAGATTTGGGTGTCGTCTGCTTACAGGAAATAGCTGGAATTATAGTAAATACCTACAATTAAGGGAATTGGAGAAGGAAAAGGACAAGACAGAGAGAGGGAGGAAACAAGGAGAAGGGACATATTAAGGTCCCAATACGAAATGGATGACACACTCAAAATAGGAAAATTCAAGGAGGGTTTAATAAAGGGATTGTTTACAAAGATATAGGCAAGGGTGTAGCAAAACCACAAGGGATAACATTATATGTTGGAGCTGTTAAAACCCCCTATATTGGAAGGAATGAGGGAAGTGATTACCAGAGCTCAAAAAGATTCATGTAGAAGGACCACTCTGAAAAGAATTGTGACCTTTGGTAGATTGAAAGAACCAGCTCTAGGCGATCCTGCAGGAAGGAGCTGGGAGTAATAAATAGCCTAACCTCACTCCTCCATCTCTTTATGATATCCTGCCATGGACTTCCAATGGACATATCTAACTAGAAATTAACTAAAGGACAGGGATCCTGTTGATGTAATCCATAAAGGTCAGCCTCCCAGGGATTAGAGCAGAGTGAAGAAAAGTAGAGGAGTGCATCTGGAGGAGCAGGTGGAAGCTATCCAACACAGTCCACTCCTCATGCCCCCCAGTATCCACTCATCATACTTCATCTAGGTGAAGATTTTGTTTCACAAGCACAGGATCAGACAAAGTCCCACCAGCTACTGTATGACCACAGGGTGATGTGAATCCAGTCAATTTTCCACCTGAAACCTAAAACAATGGTCACCACTACTGCTTTTCACATATGGTGGTGGGGATCAAAATAGGGTTAAAAAAGTAACATAAAACATAGCAGCTGCAATCTTTTTTTTTGTAGTTTGCTTAAGGTAATAATCAAAGCTGCCTTCCTCCACCACCCATTCTATATTCCCCTTTCCCTCTGCCAGCATCCAGGCTAGACCAGGTTCTTAAATTCATGGGAAAACCAAGTTCTTTATGTCTATAGGATATGAGTTCATTATGGTATTACCTATATCAATGGGTTGCTTCACTTTCCATTTGTCCAATATAATTGGGCAAAGGAGTGTAATAAAAACTCAGTGAATCATCTGGGTTCCCAAAATAGTCCTCCTTTCTCCCATTGTGTGTCAGTCTCAAGTACTTGAGTCCCATCACATTCAATCCTGAATCCTGGGAGAGTACACCTCTGTCAATGTATTTGCCTTGACCAAACTTACATTTCCTTCCCTTTGATCTAATAAATTTAGAAAGTGGTAAATATATGAGTAAGATAAAATAAACTTTGAATGCATAAAACAATAATACTGTCTAATTTATGGGGTCAAAATATAGAACAAAAACTCTGGTCAATAAATACCTATAAGTCAGAACAGGGCAATCTGAGTTAAAGTGTTCTGTGGTCCTTGCATTGCTTGGGAGAATGGCAAATACATTGATTTACTTTAAGCTTTATTAAATATGCTTGTTAACATTTCTAGGTAACCACCAAAAGAATAAAAACATAGCATGTAACTTCCAAATAGAAAAAGAAAAAGTAGTTGAGATAAACAGACACATTTTAAAATATCAATCCAAATGCAAGCAAGAAGTAAGGTAGCGGAAGAGAAACAAGAGTAGCAGGACAATGAGAAATAATCAAAGTAAGAGGTTAGAATGTATAATTAAATCCAAATATATAAGTAGCCATAATAAACATAATAGACTAACCTCTTCAGTTGAAGTCAAAAGCTGGATGGGAAAAAAGACTTCCAATTACAGCAGTAAGGGAGTAACTTTTAGCAGACTAACTTTCCCACTGGAAATAATTATAAAAATTACACAAAATACATATTTTTAAAAGTGCTTGGAGATGTTGACAAGCAAACAATACAAGCAGGACCTTATATGCTACACTCCTTAAATACGGGATGCACATAGGTTGAAACAAAACATACCAAAACTTATGGGTTGCAGCAAAAGCAGAGCTACAACATGGATGAACCTCAAAAACATTATACTGAGTGAAAGAAGTCAGACACAAAAAGTCCTGTATAATATTATATGATTTTATTTATACGAAATATCCAGAAAAGGTAAATCCATAGAGACAGAAAGCAGATTGGTGGTTACTTGGGGCTAGGAACAGGGGGAAATTAGGAGTAACTACTTAATGGGTACAAGGTTTCTTTTGGGAGTGATGAAAATGTTTTGAAATCTGATAGAAGTGGTGGTTGCACAACATCATGAATATACTAAATGCCACTGAATTGTTCACTTTTCCCCTCAGCTTTATTAAGACATATTGACATATTACATTGCATAAGTTTACGGTGTACAATGTGATGACTCGATACAGGTGTATATTGTGAAATGTTTACCACAATAAGGTTAACTAACACATCCTTTACTTCATGTAGTTACTATTTTGTTGTGGTGGTGCTGGTGGTGAAAACATTAAATCTCTCCTCTCATGGCAACTTTTAAGAATATAACACAGTATTTTTAACACTAGTTACCGTACTGCTCACTTTTAAATGGTTAATTTTGTGTTAAAAGAATTTCACCTCAATAAAAAAGAGAGATTTTCAAATAAAAGTTGATTTTTTGCCAGCAGATGCACACTACAAGAAATATGAAAGGAGACACTTCAGGTGGAACAAAAATGATCACGGATGGAAGCATGAAACTTCAGGAAGGTGCAAAGAGCACAAACTGTTTAAAACAATGAAAATAATGTCCTGTAGGGACTTTTGTATTGTGATAAAATATACATAACATAAAAATTTCTACATACATAGAAATGAAATATATAACAAAGATAGCACAAAGGATGAAAGGTCAATAAATGGAGTGAAACTGTTATATGGTTCTTACGTGTTCAGCGGATGGTAAAAATACTAATTTAAGATGGACTGGAATAAGTCAAGGATGCATATTATAATCTGCAGGGTAACCACGAAAGGAATTATAAAAGAATATACAACTAAAAAGTAATAAAGGATAAAATAGGGTAATAAAATATTTTAATAACAAAAAGGCAAGAAAGAAAAACTAAATAAAGAATAGATAGAACAAATAAAAAACAAATAGCATGATTACTTTAAATGTAAATAGACTAAACACTTCAATTAAAATACAAAGATTATCAGACTGCTTTTTCTTTTATAGAAAAAATGCAACTACATGCTGCTTAAAAGAGACTCAGATTAAATAACAGATACAGAAAAGTTAAAAGTAAAAAGGGTGGGAATATATACAATGCAAACACCAAAAGAGAAAGCCAAAGCAGTTGTATTTAATGAGGCCAGCAGAACACTGATACCAAAACCAAACAAGGATACAACAAGAAAGGAAAACTGCAGGCCAATATCTGTCATGAAGATAGATGAAAAAATCCTAAACAAAATATTAACAAAAGGAATCCAGCAATGTATGAAATGAATCATGACTAAGTGAGGTGTATCTCAATAATGAATCTTGCTTAAGTATTTGAAAGTCAACCAATGCAATTTATTATATTAGCTGAATAAAGGAGAAAGCTGCCAATACTTGCAGGACAGGTATTTGATAAAACTCAACACCTGATCATTATTTTAAGAAAAAAAAAAACATACACACCAAACTAGGAATAGAAAAGGACTTCTCTAAATCAGGGGCATTTTTTAAAAGCTAGCGTATTATTTAATGATGAAATATTGAACTCTCTTCCCCTCAGATCAGTTTACTTGTCCATTCTCCCATTGATTGACATTTGTGTTGTTTCCATTTTGAAGCTCTTATAAATAACAAATGAACTACTGCTAAAATGCAAGAACTTGGATGCTCTCACACTAACCCTGAGTGAAAGAAGCCAGATGTTAAAGAGTACATGCTATATAAATCAATTTATATGAAGTTAAATAACTGAGAAAATGATCTATAATCATAAAAGTCATTACAGTGGTTACCTTTGGGGAATATTGACTGAGAGGGGACAGAAAGGAGCCTTCTGGAACACTGGAAATATTCTATTTTGATGTAGTTAGTGGTTAGTTATATGGGTGGATACTTTTGTAAAATCCATTAAGCAGTACACTTAAACTTTATGAACATTACTGTAGGTAAATTATACATCATTTTATTTTTATTTATTTATTTTTGTTTGTAGATTTTTTTAAACATCCTTACTGGAGTATAATTGCTTTACAATGGTGTGTTAGTTTCTGCTTTATAACAAAGTGAAGCAGTTACACATATACATACATCCCCATATCTCTTCCCTCTTGCGTCTCCCTCCCACCCTCCCTATCCCACCCCTCTAGGTGGTCACAAAGCACCGAGCTGATCTCCCTGTGCTTTGCGGCTGCTTCCCACTAGCTAACTATTTTACGTTTGGTAGTGGACTTGAGGATATGGGGAGGGGGAAGGGTAAGCTGTGACAAAGTGAGAGAGTAGCATGGACATATACATCATTTTAAAAGACAGATTATCAAGCCAAAAAAAATCCACCTTTATGCAATTTACAAAAGGCACACCTCAACATAAGGACTCCAAATGTTGAAAAGAAAATGATGAGAAAAAGTTTTGTCAAGCAAATACTAACAAAAATTTTTGTAGATCTATGTTGATATCAGGAAAACATATACTTAAAGGTAAAAAGAGTAGAGAAAAATTGAGTGACTACATTAAGCCCCTAGCAACATTTCCTTTCCTTTGCTTTTTTCTGTGGCAGGGGGATAACTTTTTGTTTTGTTTATTTTTACTGAATACATGGGAGCAGAAAAAAGGTTGGAACTAGATGGGAGGGAGAAGGTAAGAAAAAAAAAACATAGGTGCTTAGTATGAAGGAGACTTCTCAGACAGAGCCAAGTAAGATAAGAAAACTTGCAGATCTTAGTTTCTCATCTTGTTAATTAAACGTATTCCCCTGTCTGAAGCTTACATTATGATGTCTTGACAATGATAATTCACATTTTTTCTAAGAAATTTTCAGACTGGTTGAACCAGAATGATAGTGGGACTTCCCAAAGCCTGAGAGCTCAACCAATACAAAAGCCTTATTGTACGTTTTGCTTCTGAAAATAATTACTTGAAGAAAAAGAAGTTTCCAGCAGAGTTGAAAGACTTGTTCTCTCCTGAAGATAAGACTTGTGAATATCCCATAAAGAAGGCAACTGAAAAGTAATGAGGTGAAAATGGATTATTCTCTCACTTCTATCATGACAGGAAGAAAAAGTTCCCTTTATAAGAAATTAGGTCACATCTTCACTTCCTTCAGAATGGATTCAGAATGGGGATAAAAAAGGATGAAATTTCATTTGGTCATTCACTTTTTACCACCTACTCCATGTAAGGTTTTTACTAAATACCAGTGGTATGAGTGAGTGTTTAATGTATGAAAAACACATAAGGTTAGCCACAGGAACTTAAAACCTTGTAAAGAATATAAATATATAAATAATAAAAGGCAGGATTTTATTATTTCTTTCTTTATTATTTATTATTAATGTCTTCAAAAAGATATGCATAAGGGCTATCTAGGCTATCTAGGCAGGGTTTCTGGAATGGCAGTGTGAGGACCTCTGTAAACCCACCCCTCCATAAAAGCAATAAAAATACTAGCAAAAATTGTCAAAATTAATTTTTCAGAACTCTAGAAATTAAGCAAACACTTGCAAAATCTGAGGAATACTCATTCAAGAAAACCTGCTGAACATCCATAAAGACAGCAGGGTTTGTAGTGTTATAACTTGACCTACTCACCTATTCACATACCCCTCTCTACAGCTCCACAGTAGTGAAAAGACAATCCACAGAATGAGAAAAAATACTTGTAAATCATATATTTGATCAGGGACTTGTATCTAAAATATATAAAGATATTTAAAACTCAATAATAAAAAGACAGATAACCTAATTTTTAAAATAGACAAAGGATCTGAATGTACAGATTCCAAAGAAGATATACTAATGACCAATAAGCTCATGAAAAGATCCTCAGCATCATTAGGCATCAGGGAGATGCAAATCAAAACCACAGTGAGATACCACTTCAAACTCATTAGGATGTCTATAATTAAAAAGATAGACAATAACAAGTGTTGGTGAGGATGTGGAGAAATTGGAACCCTCATGCGTTGCTGGCAGGATTGTAAAATGATTCAGCCACTGTGGAAAACAATCTGGCAGTTCCTTAAAACGTTAAACATATGTTTAAAAATGAGACAACAGGACCAAAATGGAGTTGCTTATGCTAAGCCTCATGTCACCAGACCAAGACTTAATTACAGTTTGGGATCTCCCAAAAATGGAATATTAAACCAATCAATCAAGAATCACCTGATCATCACTAGTTAGGTAATCTGCCTGATAGACCTCTACCATCCCCTAAAGGAAAGTAACCTTGCAATAACCAACTCGTTTTTTTACCTAGTATAACTTCCTTATTCCTGCTCCCTTCCGACTATAAAAGTCTTTCATTTCATATAGCTCTTCAGAATTTGTTTCTATCTGCTAGATTGGATGCTGCACAATTCATGAATTGTTGAATAAAGCCAGCAAGACCTTCAAAATTTTACTCAGTTGAATTTAGTTTTCTAACATATAAATTACAATATGATCCAGAAAGTCCACTCTTAGGTATATACCCAAGAGAACTGAAAACATGTCCACACAAAATGCTTATGGAAGAATTATTCATAATATCCAAAAAATGGAAACCACCCAAATGCCCATCAACGGATTAATGAATAAATAAAATATGTTATAGCCAAACAGTGGAATATTATTCTGCAATTAAAAGGAATGGAGTACTGATACATGCTACAACATGGATGAACTTTGAAAACATTATGCTGAGACACAAAGAACCACATATTTTATGATTCCATTTATACGAAATGTCCAGAATAGGCAAATCTATTGAAGTAAAAAGTACATTGGTGGTGCCAGGAGCTAGGGGGAAAGAGGAATGGGAAATGACTGCTAATGGGAAAGTGATTTCTTTTCAGGGCATTGAAAATGTTCTAAAATTTCATGGAGATGCCTGTACAATTCTGTGAATATACTAAAACCCACCAAATTCTACACCTTAAATGGTCGATATGCATTGTATCTTGATAAAGTTGTGGTTTTTTTCATTTATTTATTTATTTATTTATTTTTGGCTGCATTGGGTCTTCGTTGCTGCACGCCAGCTTTCTCTAGTTGCGGTGAGCAGGGGCTACCCTTCGTTGCAGTGTGCAGGCTTCTCACTGCGGTGACTTCTCTTGTTGCGGAGCACGGGCTCTAGGCATGCGGGCTTCAGTAGTTGTGGCACGCAGTCTCAGTAGTTGTGGCTCACGGGCTTAGTTGCTCCGCGGCATGTGGGATCTTCCTGGACCAGGGCTGGAACTCGTGTCCCCTGCGTTGGCAGGCAGATTCTTAACCACTGCGCCACCAGGGAAGTCCCGATAAAGTTGTTTTTAAAAGCACTATGTAATGTGAACAGGCCAAAGGTACCTGGCTAACTTAGTCGGTAGAGCAGGAGACTTAATGTGAACAGTCTGGTTGCCAGTTAGAGACCTGAGAAGAAGAGACTGACTGCTCAGATCACTTCCCTGATTGGTCTAGACTAGTCCTTCTCAAGTCAAGAGCAAGGCAAAGGTTGAGATAGGGATATTGATAACTCCAAAGAGGTTTATTTCCATTAGGTCTACACTTGACCAGGAGAAATGGCTGCACAGAATAGCCACAGCAATCCTAATCAACCCAATTTATAGCTCCTACAGTCTGCTCTTCCAGACCCCCAACTATCTCCTGAACTGTACTGATGCCTCTCAACACACCAAAATTTATCTAATCTGTCCCAACTTCGTACTCTCAAATAGGGGCCTGGCTGCATAATCTCTGCCATGGGTAGGAAAATAATATTCCTCAAGCAGGGACTGTACACCAGGCACTGATTCATCTAATTCTCACAACAATGTTATGAAATATGTATTAATATTATTATTTCCATTTTACAGATTGGGAGACTGAGGTTAAGTAATTTGGCCAAGGTCACAGAGCTGCTCAGTGGCATGGACAGGATCTAAACCCAACTGGTGCCAACAATTTATTTAATCAAGATGCCATTCTATGTTCCAAGAAAAGCCCTTTCACACCCTTCCTAATCACTCTCCCCATTTTTTGCACATGTGCAGTTATTTAGTGAAGACCAATTCCGTGTCTTATTCACCTGGTTCCCATTTGTCCCCCCAAACATAGTTTTCATATGGTTTAAATTCATTGCTCTGACCAACCAGAGCCCAAAAGTGCATTTTGTGTTTGTTACCAAACCAAACATGGGTCCTTTTGCCCGACACGCAGCAAAGTCAAACTACTGACACCAGGTTGTAGTGAAGGAAAGTACAGTGCTTACTGCAGGGTCAAGCAGGAATGGGTAGCTCATGCTCAAAAGACCCGAACTGCCGGATAGCTTTCAGGGAAGGGTTTTTAAAGGGAAGGCAAGGGAGAGGTCTCAGGGTGCCTGATCAGCTCATGGACGTTCTTCTGATTGGTTGGTGGTGAGGTAACTCGGTGGTATTTTGGAAGTCAACACCAACATCATCAAAATTCTGGTTCCAACTGGTCTGGGGACTACATGTTGGTGGTCAGCAGTTAACTTCTTCTACCTGATGGGGGTTTTAGTATCTGCAAAACAAATCAGGATATTATCTATAGCCCCTAAGGAGGAACTAAAAGTCTTTGAATTTTTTTATGGCTACATTCTTATTATTTTGTCCTACCTGTTTTCCTTTGTATCTTTACTTCTCTGATTAAATTTGCTCTTTAGAACACAGGGAAGGGGGTCTTCCCTGGTGGTCCAGTGGTAAAGAATCCGCCTTCCAATGCAGGGGACGCAGATTCGATCCCTGGTCGGGGAACTAAGATCCCACATGCTGCAGGGCAACTAAGCCCATACGCCGCAAACAGTGAGCTCGCACACCTCAGCGAGAGAGGCTGCCTGCCGCAAACTACAGAGCCCATGTGCCACAACTACAGAGGCCACGTGCCCTGGAGCCTGCACGCCACAACTGGAGTGAGAAAACCCACATGCCACAACTAGAGAGAAGCCCACATGTCACAACTAAGACCCGATGCGGCCAAATAAATAAATATTAAAGAAAAATAACTCAGGGGAGGCCTAGGATGCTAAAGCTTTTCTACAAACAAGAGGCAGAGACATAGGATGTTCTGTCCCCAGGAGAGCCCCTCAGGGTCCTGCTTGGTTTCATGTTATCAGTTTACCCAACCTCGCATCCTTGTAGCACATCAATAAAAGTGCACAAAATTCTGTGCAAACATTCAATGGAAAACTCGAAGCCTTCCCTTTTTACCTCTAGCTCAGTTGTCCCTTTTCAGTGTTCCCAATGCTCCTCTAGCCCCCAGCACTATTGCCCCACACCAATAGCCACTCCTCATAGCCAAAGGACAGGTCATATCTTCTGGGGTTCTGGGGACATGAAATGAGGGAAGGCTTCATGGAGGAGGCTGTACCTGCCCTGGTCCCTGAAAGGCAGTTGTAAATGGAAGGAGTAAACATTCTAAAATAAGCATAGTATAAGCAAATGCATGAATAGCAAAGTGTCTAAGAACAAAGATTCTGGGATCAGACAGTTGTGAGTTAAAATCCCAGCTCCACTAGCTGTGTCATCTTGGCCAACTTACTTAATCTCTGAACTTCAGTTTAAATTCTTAAAAATGTAGATAATATTTCCCTCTTAGGGGTTGTGAGTATTGAATGAAATCATAATAAATCCAGACACATTCTAAGCTCTCAATCAAGAAAGGCAATCACCTATAAAGCAGTAAACATGAGTCACTTTTGGTAAACAGTAGTTTAACAGCAGTTAACTTTGCCAATGTTGGTGAATAATGGGAGAGAAGTCTGGAAGGGTAAACTGAGACCAGACCAAGATAGGTCTTTAGAAGATTAGGAGAATTCTGGAAAAATGAGAATACAGCAATCAAAGTCAAAGTTTGTGTATAGAGGAGAGAGAGAAAGAGGGGAGTGAAAGAGAATTTCTTTAAAGAATAGGCAGAGAGGGCTTCCCTGGTGGCGCAGTGGTTGAGGGTCCGCCTGCCAATGCAGGGGACACGGGTTCGTGTCCTGGTCCGGGAAGATCCCACGTGCTGTGGGGCGGCTGGGCCCGTGAGCCATGGCTGCTGAGCCTGCGCGTCCGGAGCCTGTGCTCCGCAACGGGAGAGGCCACAGCAGTGAGAGGCCCGCGTACCGCAAAAAAAAAAAAAAAAAGAATGGGCAGAATTGGGCAAGTTATTGGGAACTTCTCTGTAATTCATTGTTTTGTTTATTGTCTATGACTCCCAATTACATTGTGAGCTTCATGAGGGTATAGATCATGTCTATTTTGCTCACCACTGTATATCCAGGACCTTGCACAATGCCTGGCCCATAGTATGCGTTCAATAAATATTTGTTGAATGAAGGAATGAATTATGGTGATGGGGGGGAAGACACAAAAAAAATATTCCAAGAATTCAAGCATAGATGACTGAAAGAATACAGAAGATTGGAAGTGAAGAGGAAATAATGCGTTTAAATTTTGGACTCCCCGAGTTTGAGAAGCCTGTAGTGCATTCTGGTGTTCATGCTTAGGGAAATTCAACACTTAGAATTGGAGCCCAGAGAAGAGTTGGAGGGTGGTGCTGGCGATATATTGAGACTAAGTAGCAAACAAGTAGCGATTGAGACCACCTCAGAGGAGTGAGGTTTTAAGCGGAAGACACCACCGGAAGTGACGCAATAAAAGGGGCTCGGAGCGGGGCGCAGGGCATGCTGGGAAGTTGCTGCCGTTAGAGGGGAACGAAACTGAGGAGAGGCTGTGGAAAATTCAGATTTAAGTATGAGAAGATACAGGAGTGACCGGCCTCGGGAAGACAGAGGAGGACACCGAGAAAGGCGTGATCAAGCTCATGAGAAGCCACAGACCAGCCATGGGCGGTAAGACTATGGAGATATCGGATTTGTTGGGGACTTTGAGATGAGCGGTTTTGAAGGACGCTGGGGAGTGGAGTCCGGTTGTAGTGGTAGTTAAATTGCTTGAGCTTGAATCCCAGTTAGTTTGTGACCCTAGGCAGGTTACTTAATCACTGTGTCTTAACTGTATAACAGAGATGATTACCTCATAGCGTTATTGTAAGAAGTGAATATGGGGTTCAAATGCTTAGAAAAGTACCTTGCTTGCGGTCACCACTCGGTAAAATTTTAAATATTTTTAGAGGGTGCGTTGCCGAAGGTGGTGAATGGCCCTAGAGACTAATCTTCATTTGAGGTCTGCAAGACCTTTCAGAATAGAACTAAACGAACCTTTTCCACAGAATAGTGCCAAATCAAAATAGTGAATGATTTTAGGACTACTACTGAGACGCTGGGGTTTAATTCGGTGAAGATTTTTACAGACGGTTCCAGAACTCTAAGCCTGTTTGTCTACCAGGCATGCGCAGTACGGTTGCACGCTTTTCCCCAAGCTCCACCCTTTTTTCCGTTAGCTACAGGTCAGGTAGGTCTCCTAGCGTTCCTCGCTGGTGTTCACCTAGCCCTGGCCCCACCTCCTGGAGCAAAGAAGTCTCCCCATTGGACGCCTTAAATAGGTCATTTTTTGCTGTCCTTGGTCACGTTGGAGAAATGGATACTTTTGTTAAGATTGTCCAGCTACAAAAGCAGAGTGTTTTTTTCTTCCAAACTAAGTTAATAAATATCAAACGAGTGAATACAAAAGGCGGATGGGAGGGTACGGTCGGAACTGAAGAGAATTGGACTTAAGGTTGGTACATCGGGTGCTTTTAACAGCGGACCGAGTTGCTTCCGGGAGAGAATGGGCGGGCAGAGAATTCTGTGGGTTTGGCGGGTTTCTCTGTCTTCCTAAATATTTGATCATCCCGCAGCCAAGGGAGCTGGACACGAGAGGACTCAGAGAAACCCTCACGGTCGAAACACACTGTTTACTACTCCCCGATGGCCATGCCCACGGTGAGTGCCTCGGCCGCGGCAGGGTTCCCGGGCGCGGGCGGCTGAGGGGAGGGGTTCTGGGGCGGGCTGGCTGCTGGTCACGTGGTCAAGCGGCGAATCAGGGTCCGGCCCGCCAGGCGCCGGGGGCGGGGCCCGCTCTCTGCAGACCCCACTATCCCCCCGACCCCCCACCTCCAGGGCCGTGCAGTCGCTTTCCGATCCTGGAAAGGACCCTGAGATGGGAACTAGCGAGAGTCCGGAATGTTGGGGTCTGTTGCTTATGGCTTGTAATCTTTTCTCGATCTAAATAACTTTCAGCCTGAGACAGAAACGAAACTAGTTCTTAATTCAAATAATAGGCTGGGCTGGTAAATGGCTGGGGAAGAAAGTACTTATTCTTACTGAAGGAGAAAACCGCAACAGCATTTATTTGCTTCGGTTTTAAAATCCTTTACAAATGCCGGTGAATTTTTACGTAATGTGAGGACGTTTCTTAAGTACCTAGCTTTTCAAACAAGTTCATTGAATTTATTCAATTTTTTTCCCATTCAACTATTTTTTTTTTTTTGCGGTACGCGGGCCTCTCACTGTTGTGAATGTGTTCATTCCTTCATTCAACAAATGTTTATTGAACGCATACTATTATGGGCCAGGCATTGTGCAAGGTCCTGGATATACAGTGGTGAGCAAAATAGACATGATCTATACCCTCATGAAGCTCACAATGTAATTGGGAGTCATAGACAATAAACAAAACAATGAATTACGGAGGAGTTCCCAATAACTTGCCCAATTCTGCCCATTCTTTTTTTTTTTTTTGCGGTACGTGGGCCT
>RJWK010025340.1:0-27746 GCA_004363435.1 Platanista minor
TCGCCCAACCCCGACAGCCTGGCCGGGGAAACGGGCTCTCGGGGTTGCTCTGTGATGAGGCCGGGCCAGCGTGTTCTCCAGGGTTGACTGCGTGGGTTCCCATCTCCCTGACTCTGTTCCCAGCGAGTTACTTCTAGATGCCTCTGGGCTCAGTGATCTCATGTGTAAACCAGGAAGCTCCGGGACAAGAGCTGAGGAGAGGATGCGTGGGAGGTTCCTGTGCATGGGAGGAACCAAGCCTTACCTCCTCAATGTTCCGAATCCAGTTCCGGATGTTGTCGAAGGACTTCTCGTTGGTGATGTCGTAGACCAGCATGATGCCCTAATAAGCAGAGGGAGACAGAGACACGTGCTCTGGACAAGCCGCGAGCACTCGGAGGGGGAGGCCCCAGCAAGGTGGGCAGCGGGGACCCTGACAGGACACCATCCCCGGGACCCTTCCTTCTGCTGGGCTCCACCACTAGCCTCTCTCTGGTGTCCCAGGCTCCAGCCCCCTGCTCCTCGGCCACTGATGTGACCCTTCACCCCGCAGACCAGACCCTACCATACCTGTGCTTACAAAGGAGCCCTGCTGTTTCCCCACTACTGGCAGGATAAGTATGGCCCGTGTGTCTCAGCAGCCAGCGAGGTCCCAGTGGCCAACCTCTCAGCCTCGCATCCTGCAGCCCCCTGCTCTACAGGCTGTATTCCATGGCCCTGGTGGCCACCGGGCTCCCCCTCTGGCCAACCTTTGGCTATGCTCAGCCTCTTCCACACCCTCACTCGCCCCCCACCCTGCCCTGAGTCATCTCCTGGGCCCAGCCAGGGCCGCCTCCACTGGTCTCCCCAGCTTCACCCCTCATCTGCTGCCTACCATGAGCCAGGCGCTGCAACGGGGTCTCCCTGAGCCTCACAGGCTTGGGTCGGGCGGTCCCACTGTCTGCACTGTGAGAATGGGGAACCTGAGGCTGGGGGGTGGGGGGCTAGGCCCCCGTCTCCAGTCACGCGCGAGAGAGTAAAGGACACAACTGGGGTCTAAGCCTGGGGGGACAGGCCCTAATGCCCACGTGCCTTCCAACAACCCCACCGGAGGCGGGGCTGGCTTCAAGCACTGGGGCAGGCAATGCTGAGGCCTCTGTGATTCCATAACCAATGTGTGAGCTGCTGGGAGATGGTCCATGGGTTCTGAAATAGCTGCAAAGTGAACCCGTCTCTGCTTGAGCCCACAATCTCGCCACTGCTGAGGAGAAAGGCAAATATCCCCACTTGACAAAAGGGGAAACTGAGGTGCAGAAGGAGGTGACCTTTAAGATTCTAGCCCAGCTCTAAAGGAGCTGATGACACTGGCTCCCATTAGGAATCTCCCTGGGTCCTCATCAGGATCAAGCAACGCTCAGGGCCACCCTGCGACAGTCCCCATGTTGCCCTGGACATCCTTGCAGGGCACACGTGGTGAGCCAGCCTGCAGCCATACTATCGCCAGCCCCCGTGTGGCTCAGCCCCGGGGTTCCAAGGCCCCAGCTGTCCTGCCCAGGCCCGGCTCACTCCATTCCCTCACTCTACTAGCTCCAAGGGCCTAGCCCTCCATCCACAAGCTCTGGTGCTGGCCAAGACGTCTCTGAGGCTGCCTGAATTTGCAGAGTAAGAACTCGGGCCCTGTGTGCTGGGCAGATAACCGCAGGGGCGAGGGTGTGTGAAAAAACCACACAGACAGGGCAAGCGAGCGGCTGCAATTTCAAATCCCCGCTGTGACCTTGGGGATACACACAGTGGCCTTAGAGCCTGCTACAGCCACAACCCCTCAAAAATGCCACCTGGGAACCCTCATTCAGTGGTCTCTTGGGGAGACTGACTAGAGACTGCTGATGGGAGGACCTGGAGGAGATTTAGTGGCTGTGATGTGTGACATGCTCCAGCCAAGGCCAGAGTGAGTAAAGACACTGGTGGATGGAATCTGTGAGTCGAGCATCACTGGGGCCTCTGTGCAGCAGCTGGCCTCCCACTGTCAGGGGCAAGAAATGCCACAGGGCTCTGAGGGCTTTTTGCCCCTTTATTCGGGGACTGGCCCTTTTGATGGCCCAGGATTCTGTCACCACTGCCACTAGGCTGGCACCATGTATGCAAGATTCCAAGGTCCCAGATTTTTACCTATGCATTGTCGGGGGCAGTGAATAGAGCTCTCTATCAGGAAAGAGCAGAAGTCCCTGGAAAACAGAGTGTCACCCTATTCCAGGTTCTCCGTGAAGCTCCCCTCGGGGCTCCAAGTGACCATTTTCCTGGCCCCAGTCTGGGCATAGCTCCCCATATCTGTTTGCAAGCTCATAACAGGACACCAGACATCCGATGCTCCCCAAATCTGGGACCCAAGGGTCCACTGCCACAAGGACAAAGATGATGATGGGGCTGCAACGTTGCCAATGTTCTCTGTGCTGTCCTATATGGTCTCCACTGGCTGCACATGGCTCCAGGGCACCTGAGTTGCAGCCAGTGCGACCGAGGGGCTGGATTTCCTACTTTTACTGATTGAGATTCAAATAGCCACACACAGCCAGAGGCTTCTGTACAGGTTAGTGCAGGTCTAGTAGGATACAATCATCTTGGGGCTGGACAAGGTCTTACAGATGGCTCAGTCCAGCCTCGTCAGGGGCTGGCTGAGATGTGGGGGCTGGAAAGGGCCAGCCACTACCGGCCCAGACATTTACCCTCTGTGTGAATTTAAGCAGGGCCTGGAATGGTGCCAAGCCTCAGGCTCCTCATCTGTAAAATGGGGATAATATGGCACCCACACTCAGGGGTTTATGGCCAAGACCTGGGGCCACTCACTGCCTGCTGGAGGGAAGGGCTTGGTGAATGGGGCAGGGGGTGCTATTTCAACCCAGAGAAGGATGGGGCCTACCTGAGGCCATACAGCAGAAGCTCTCCCAGGACCCCAGTGCCCCAAGGCCCCCCGCCCCACCAGAGCAAAGCAAGGTGAGGGGAAAATTAGTAAATTAATTTTAATGAGGAGCACTAAGGTTGCAACCCACATGATTGAGTTTCTATTATGTTCAGACGCTGTGTGGGATGCTCTAAATACTTAATGCTTCTATTCATCTCTGCCATCCACCAGTATTTCCTGAGCTCCTACCGCATACTCAGCATGGTCCCAGGCACCGTGCATGTGGCAGACACCAAGAGGTGGCCCAGCCCTCCTGGAGCCTATGGCCTAGTGGAGGAAAGGGGTCTATAGCTGATTGATGGGGTACATCATGGAAAGGATGGGGTGCAGTGGGAGCTGGAAATGGGGAGTTGGCTATCTACCCTCACAGCTGCCTGGAGCATACCCCTGTTCTCTGTTCCACTTTCCAAGTAAGGAGACCAAACTCAGAGGGTGACCCAGGGGGCTGAACGAGGCCCTGAGGATCTGCCTCCCACTCCCAGCGGCCCCCAAGCACCCTGCTTTGTCTACCCCTCGCAGGTGCATGACCAGCTCAGGGCTCTCGAGTACAGGACCCTGGCCCAATCCAGGTTGCCCTCTGCATCTAGTTCAGGCCTGGCCTGGAGAAGGTGCTCAGTAAAAATATTTGAGGGATGGGCTTCCCTGGTGGCGCAGTGGTTAAGAATCCGCTTGCCAGTGCAGGGGACACGGGTTCGAGCCCTGGTCTGGGGAGATCCCACATGCTGCGGAGCAACTAGGCCTGTGCGCCACAACTACTGAGCCTGCGCTCTAGAGTCCAAAAGCCACAACTACTGAGCCCATGAGCCACAACTACTGAGCCCATGAGCCACAACTACCGAAGCCCGCGTACCTAGAGCCTGTGCTCAGCAAGAGAAGCCACCACAATGAGAAGCCCGCGCACCACAACAAAGAGTAGCCCCCGCTCGCCACAACTAGAGAAAGCCCACGCGCAGCAATGAAGACCCAACATAGCCAAAAATAAATAAATAAAACAAATAAATTTACACATATAAAAAAATATATTTGAGGGATGATGAACGAGTCTTCCTATCACATGACCCCACCTCAGGCGCAGGCAACAGATGTTAACAGCCAACAGCCCTGAGCAAGTCAGCTCCTGCATGATCTTTAAGTTTTCAGTAGCAAGTTCCACAGAGTCTGATACAGGCCACGTGAGCGCTCCTATGTGTTGGGGCATGCTGGCTCTGATTTCTCTGACCTCACCTGGAAGAACCTGCTTCCTGTGTCTTTCTTCATTCCCAGAGAATTAGGTTTCCTTGAACCCTGCATTGTTTCTGGAGCCAGAAGGGGAGGTACGGAGGACGAGGAGGCAGAGGTGGGGCACACAGCCTTTTCCTAAAACTAACCTGGGACCAAGGACCCCTGAGAAGCCAGAGCACGGCCTCCTCAGAAACATCCAGATTTTGATATCTAAGGCACTGATGTTCATTTTGACTTAAAAAAAAAAAAAAAGACAACCTCCCCCGCGCCAAACCAATCCATACCATGGCGCCTCTGTAGTAGGCTGTTGTGATCGTCCGAAACCGTTCCTGACCAGCTGTGTCCCTAACGATGAGGAGAAAAAGGGATATTAGCGACACAGAAAGAGAACAATCGTCACAGTGAGAATGAGGGGCATTTACCCAGCATGGACGCCCAGCTTTTTCATGGGTCATCTCCTGATTCATCCATTGTCCTGCTGTGGGGCAGCCCCCCATTATTACAGAGAAGGAAACTGTGGCTTGGGCAGGTGTCTGATGTCTCCTGGCTGGGGATGTGGCAGAATGACTCCTCTGGTACATCTTGTCGTCCTGGGGATTTTCCCCAGAGTTTCTGGGCCACAGAAGAGCCAAGGTTGGATGTTATTATTTGTGAAAATCTGGGGCATTGTATGTGGAAGAGGCTGGTCACATGGCACGGGAACACAGCCCTTGCTGGTGGGCTGAGCTGGTCGAGCTCAGTGGGGCTTAGGAAGCACTTCCATGTTCGCCATCCTGATGGAGGTCGGGGGAAAGTCCTTCCTCGTGGGTACGGTGGAGATACCTGGGTAAGATGCACCCGTGCCTAGCCCAGCTCCTGGCACGGAGGGTACTCAGTGTTTGGTTTAAAGGTGACAACTGGTCAGTGGCAGAGCCAGGGTAAGACCACATCTTCTGTCTCTGGGCCCAGGGCTCCTCCTCTGACCCTGCACCTCCCACTGTGCAGGGCTCTGCGCGTCTGGACTGTACAGACACACCTCATTTGGGGCTAAGTTGACTTTCTGCCGCCAATAGCAGGTGATGTTAGCGGTTATGATCAGTTACTTTATGACTGTTCTAGAAGAATTTTAAGAGTCATTAACCCCACTGCGACTGCTAAGAGCAGAAGCACAAGGACAGGAGGAAAAGAAATCAAAGCTTCTGCTTGCTGGTACAGCGTCACTTTGGACTTGGGCACTGAGACTGCTGGGGAGCCAACGTGTTGTAAATAGAGGAACTGCTACGGCCCTGTAACTTACGAGGCAGCCAGAGACTGGCTGCTGCCAGCTGGAGCTCAGTAGGATTGGTTAGGCCACACCCAGATTTCGATTCTGAAGCCAGGTTCAGAGGCGGATACCACTGAAGTCAAGGGGACCTGCTGGGCAGGCGGGGCTGTATCCAGGCTCTGAGACTTGAGTTGGGGAGACAAGCTGCTGGGAGGGAGGCTTCACAGTCCATCTCACGCGCACCCCTCCCACCCACAGGCACATGCCTGGACCGGATGGACTGAGCCACTCTCCCAAACGTGACTTCTCTTTTGCTCAGGGTTCATGCTTCCCTGCAAGTGATGTGGCTGCAGGGTAGGACTCTCCTACCCTCTGACCATCTGAGCCCAGCCTTCCTAGTGCAGTGGGCTGCAGACCGACCAGAGGCACCATCCGTGACGGGGACTCACAAATTCCCTGATTTTATGTAGCATGGAAAGTCAGCCCCAGGTGAGCAGAACAGAAACAGGTCTCACTGCTGGGCCTGGCCTCAGCTTATTTTCAGTTCTGGGATTTCAGGTCTCTGTATTAGGAAGTGAGGCTTGGGCGTCCCCAGGAGACAAAAGAGGAAGCGATGTCAGGCCTTCTTCAGCGAGCTGACAGGCTTAGAAGGAAATGCCGGGCTGTGGAATCTTGCCATCCTGGCAGCCTTCACCGCCACCAGGAGGGCTCTCTCCAAGTTCAATGGAAACAGGTGGCTCTGAAGCCCAGGCCCAGACTGTGCCCACATCGGAAGTGGGACTGGTAGCTATGTCCTCAGAAGGGGCTGACACAGACTCTAAGCCCCAGCAGAAAGCAGAGCACCATTCCTGGGGCTTCTGAAGAAAGCCCGAGTGTGTCCGGGCTGGGCAGAGAGAGATGGAGGCCGTGGTCATAGGGAGGGGGACGGGGCACCAGGGGCTTCGGGCTCAAAGCGCTCGCTGGGTGAGGGGCTGATGAAGGAAACAACTCTTACCATATCTGTAGTTTAATTCTCTTGCCATCGAGCTCTATGGTCCTAATTTTAAAGTCAATTCCTGAAAGAAAAGAAAAAAAAAGGCACATCAGTGTCAGTGCATTTCCCAAACTGTGTCTAGGATGGATGCCGACAACCTGTGCAGGTAACAGCTGCCATGGTTTCTGGAGCAGCTGCCGGGCACGTGGGAATCTCTGAATCCCGCAAACAAATCTGGAGGCACCCGGTGAACTTTCTCCTCTCACAGAAGGGGAGGCTGAGGCTCAGAGGGCAGAAAGGAGCTGCCCAGAGTGAAGCTGGTGAGGGGCAGAGCTGGCGGGCAAACCCAGGTAGCTGAGGTGCCAAAGCCGTGTTCCCCTCCTGTTCCCGGGAGGCAGCCTCGTGAAGTAGGCTCCACAGCCCTTTTCGGGCCAGAGCCCCACGCTTCCCGCCACCCGCACCTGGCCTTCCAAGCACACAGGATGCTGGGCCCCGAGATGTACCTGATGCAGGTGGGCCTCTAGCATTTACACGTGCTGTTCCTTCTCTGTGGGTGGTCCCTACCCTGCCCGCCTGTCAGCCTGGCAAACTTCTCCTCCTTTAAGACCTGCTGGAAGGTCACCTCCCAAGAAGCCTTCCTGCCCCTGCCCCTCTTTCTTTCCCACCCTCTGGCTTTAGTCCCCTTTCCCCAGGGCCAGGGTGCTCTCAGCTTCCTCGGCTGCTCTCCAGGCTCCCACCGTTGTCCCCTCAATCCCCTCCCCAGCTTCCAAAACACACACTCACCCACGTCACCAAGCTAAGCTCTGCTCCAAACCTTCCAGCGTGTTCCCCAACAGATGAATGAATAAACAAGATGTGGTCTTTCCCTACAGTGGAATATTACTCAGCCATAAAAAGGGATGAAGCACTGACACATGCTACAACGTGGATGAATCTTGAAAATATAATGCCGAGTGAGAGAAGCCAGACATGAAAGGTCACACAGTATGTAACTCTGTTCATGTGAAATATCCAGAATGGCAAATCCAGAGAGACAGAAAAGGGATTAATGGTTGCTGGGGTGTGGATGTGAGATGAGGAGATTAATGAGATTGACCAAGGGGTGTGGAGTGTCTTTCTGTCATAATGAAAATGCTCTAGAACTGACTGTGGTGATGGTTGCACAAGTCTGTGAATATACCTGAAGCCACTGATTTGTACACTTTAAATGGGTGAGTTGAATTATATGTCAATAAAACTATTTGGGGTTTTTATTTGTAATTGCTTTTTTGGGGCTGCGCCACGTGGCTTGTGGGATCTTAGTTCCCCGACCAGGGATTGAACCTGGGCCACAGCAGTGAAAGCCCGGAATCCTAACCATGAGGCCACCTGGGAATTCCCAACAATAAAACCATTAAACGGTTAAAACCCTTTCCACCGCCTCCGGGGCCCCAGAATAAAGTGAAAACAGTTGCCTGAGTGCTCCTAACCTCGTCACCTCAGCACCCATGGCTCTTGCCTTCCTCTCTGGCCACAGTGCCCAAGCGTGTTCCAGCCTCAGGCGTTGACGTTTGCTCTTTCCCCTCCTGGAATGTTCTTTCATTCCATGGCCACCTGGCTCCCCTCCCCCTTCACTCAGGTCTCTGTTCAAGTCACCTCCTCAGGGGAGCCTTCCTAACCATCCTTTCTCCCCTCACCTGCTGCATCTTCCTCACGCACTATCCCTGACATTTTATATTTGCTTATTTGCCCCATGCAAATGGGAGCAAAACTTGCCAACTGGAATGGCCTGCGTGGAGGGGTAACAGCCAAATCCACCCTTTGCCCCCAGGAGTTGGTTCTAAATATCCGCCTGTGAAGCCTTGAGACTGAGGCCTGGCTTGACCCCCTCAGAACATGGTAAGGGGATGCTAATTCCATCCCTACCCGCCTCAGGAGCTGTCCTGGGGACCACAGGGAATATAAGGCTGTATTTGAGTTTTGTCTCCTAGAACATAAGCTCCAGGAGGGCTTACGTTCACACGTCATTTCATGGTTGCATCTCCATGAATGCGTGGCAGGGGCTGAGTACGTATTTACTAGAAGCCGATCAGCTCGTCCTGCACACACACTTTGACTACAGGCCTTGTTATAGTTCTGCTTCCCTCTGATTCATCCCAGTCATCTCTGAAGCCCCTGCACTGAGGCGGATGCCTGGTGCACAGCAGGCACCGGGGAAAGATGCCTGGATGAAAAAATAAAGAGCAACGGGATCTACGTGGTGCCGCACAGTTTACCAAGTAAGCACTTTCACGTACATCAACCACTTCTCTGAAGGAATGAATGAATGGGGCCCTGAGGAGGAGCTGGGGGCTGAGCCAGGCTGGGGAGAGCCAATTCCAGGAGCCATGGGGCCAAGTTCACACCACAAATGATCGATTGACGGAGCTTATGAGAATAGGCTTCGGCAAAATGTAACCTGGGCAGACAGTGAACAGCCACTTAATCCCTGATCTATACAGAAAATACAGAGATACACCCAGTGCCAATACAGAATTACCTCTATGCATCAGGCTGTATTTCAGGACTAAGCCACCCAGTGTTAACTCTTCCTAAAACATACCCCGCTCCTCTCACAGATGCACAGGACATATGAAATCAAGAAGCACTGTTCAGTCCACAGAACCCAAAGCATCACTCTGTTCTATCTTCCTCCTGGGTTTTAACACACCAAATTTAATTAGGAAGTGTAAACTTTATGAGGCCTAAGAGTCATGAGGCCATAACTTCAAGGTCAGGGGGAATTAAACTTTCCTAGAAGACAGAGGCCTGCAGGAAGGCTACAAATGTAATGAGAATCCCGGGGTGGGAGGGAGGGAACCTGGGTTCGAGTGCCACGCCCACCTCCTTAGACGACCTTGCCCAAGTTACGTCCTCATCTGCAAGTGCAGGCTGGCCTCCTCAGAGCTCTAAAGGACTAGACTGGGTTTTCTGGTCAAGAATTAAAAAACAGACAAACCACTCAACCCCCGAATTGATCTCACTAGGAACGTTCTGACTCTGGGAAACTGAGGTCTGGGTTGAGAGCGAGCCATAGTCTACCAGGAGTTAATATCACTTCCTGATTGGTGGGGATGCACGGGCTATCCCAAAGTTTGACCTTGGAGTTAGGGAAGGGGAGGAATCAGAAAGACATGTGCCTAGGAGAAGGATGCGGTCACTACAAGAGACTTTCTGCTTCCTTTCTATGGTCTCTGGCAGTGGTGACAACCCCCCATTCATTGTACAGTTCTGATCCTCCACCACCCAGGCGATGGCCAAAGCAAAGAACACCACTCCTAAGCTGAAGAAACAGGGCGCGGAGAGGCGAGGTGCTTGTTCAAGGGCAAACAGCAGCTGGAACCCAGGCATGATGATTTCCAGTCCAATTCTCTTTACATCTGGCAGCTAAGTGTCTTGCAAAGTGCAGCTCTGGGAGGATGGCAAGGATGAAATCAGCAGCTCATTGTGGGGTTTAGGAAGATAAGGTACACAGGGGTAAAGCAAAGCCCATTCCCTAGGTTTTTTCCAGCTCCTGGGCTTGGGGACCATTCTCCTGCTTCCCCACTCCAGAGCAAGACTGCGTAGCTTATAGGCCACCCTGCTTGATGGGTGTTACTTCCAGGTCAAATTTTTCATGTGGGCAATGGCTGTTTTTGTGGTGTGGGAAGAAGTCAGCTCCACTTTTGTGGATGTCAGAACTGGGAAGCAACAAGCCAATTCTGCTCAACCACAATGTGGGCTGGCCCTGCAGGAAAGGCTGTTCTGCAAAGTGACAACCGGTGACCTGGGCCTAGCGATAGGGAAGTCAGGGCTGTCTGTGGCAGCCGCTGATTTTGGTTTCTCACTGAAGCTTTTCACTGGCATCTCCTCCGGATGACAGGTCCCAGGGCAGGCAGCTGTCACTTGCCATTTCTGTCACCCTCGAGTGAGATGGAAGTCTGCACAGGGGAAGTGTCTGGACTCCCTCTCATCATTCCTTCCAGAAGAAATTCATTCATGGGGGAAACAGGGTCATGGAGAGGGGCTCAACCCCTGAATATTCCAGAGGAAAGAGCAGGAGAGGTGTGGGTTGGAGTCCTGGCTTCGAAGTGGATCAGCTGTGCTCGCACCTCTCTGGGATGGTTGAGCCTTGAGTTCTGGGTCAGACACACCCAGGTACAAATACCATCCTTGCCACCTGTAGACCGAGTGACCTTGGGCAAGTCCAGTATTCTCCCTGAGCCTCAAATTCCTCCACTGTGAAACGAACTCATAACAGCACCTGACACCGAGGACTGGAAAGTGTGGTAATGCACATAAAGCGCCTGGCACACAGTAAATGCTCAGTAAGATCAGATGTCACTTGTCACTGTCCTTTCCCCATGGACAACTCTCCGTGCCTCAGTTTCCATTTCTGTAAGACAAGGACCCCAAAGAACTGCTTCAAGGTATGCTGCGAGGACAGAACAAAATGACGGGCACCAAGACCTCGTCCAAGCCATACACTCCCTGAGCAGACCGAGGGTTGGTGGCCTCAGTCTTCCCATCTGCGAAATGGGTACCTGGTGCCCACCCCGCCCATGGCTCGGGAACCGCCAAACGGCGGTGCAGGCGACTGCTCTTTTCCCCTCCGGCTCCCTCGACCCTCTGCTCTTTTCCCCATCCGGCCCGGTCGCTCCCTCAGCCCCAGCCCCTCAGGGGCGCGCCCGGCCCGGGCCTCCCGCGCCCCCGGCCGCTCCCCGGCCCTGCTACCTATGGTGGAGATGAAAGTGGAGTTGAAGGCGTCCTCGGAGAAGCGGAACAGGACACACGTCTTCCCCACCCCCGAGTCCCCGATCAGCAGCAGCTTGAACAGGTAATCGTAGGTCTTCGCCATATTACACTCTCTCCCCGACGGGAAGTGCTGCCAGCGCCTCGCCACTGGCCCCTGGGCCCGTCCATCAGCGCCGATCCCACCCCCACCCCCCCCATTGGCTCCCGGCCCGACGCGCGTCACCGCGGCCGACGCCCGCCCCCGCGCCCCGCCTGTCTCGGGAAGAAGTGGGGAAGGGGCGAGCGGGGAACGGAGCCGGAAGCGGCCCGAGCGTGCCGCTCACTGGCTGGCGCTCAGGACAGGGCGGACTGCGATTGGCCAGCGGTGAGGAGTCGACGGGCTTCAAATGGGGACAGGGCAGAGGCGAGGCAGCCCGTGTCCCCTCCTTCTGCCCTCCACTGTGGGGCGGCCCCGCCCCCCGATGGGAGGGGTAGGGCGGGGAGCTTGGCCAACGGCTCCGCGCTCCCTCAACCCGGGGGCGGGGTCTGGGGCACGTACGGACGCGCGCCGGGAAGACCGTTGGGCGCCAGAAGAGGGCGCACGCACGTGGGGTCTGTGGCTCCCGCCCTTCAAGGCCCGCGCAGCCTCAGTTGGTACTGGGACCTGGACGAGCGCGGGAAGGCGGCGTGGCTGTGTTGGTACCGTCTAGAGGTCTCCGCGTCCGGCCAGGGGGAACCAAGGAGAAAAGGAGAATAGGGACGCCGTCATGGTCGAAGCGAGGTCACCTCGAGACGTGCTGCGGGACCTCGGCGCTGGCCAGGGGACCTACCTAGAGATAGCCAGGCTCCAGCCACCAGGCTATGTACTGAGGCTCGCAGGACTCCCCTGGAGGGCCCAGGAACCTATTTAGAGGTTGTCCGGGTCTTACCCCGGAGCCTCGTCCGCCTCAGCCTTTTGAGGAGCGCCCCTGGGGCCTCGGAACCTGCCGAGGTAGTTAGCACAGTGAGAATTATAGGGAATACTTACGAGCGTTGGTTCTGTGCTTGCCAGTGTTGTTAGCACTTATAAAAAATACATGAAATAGTTTATTTCCACCCCGACCCACTGAGGTAGGTATTATTGTCCTCCCCCCCCACCCCGCTTTATGGTGAGAAAACCGAGGCCAAATAGGTTAAGTGACTTTCCCAGTCTATTAACCAGGTAAGTTGGTTTTCGAACTCAGAGTGACCAGCTTCAGAGGCTGAGGTCTTGATCATGTTGGTTTCCTGCATTGTAGAGACGGGCCACACACCACCTCCGTGGCGTCACTGTTATGTGTCACTCTGGGGTCAGTCCTGGGGACTTGCCCAAGGATCTTACAAAAGATGGCCCCAGTCTCTCCTGCCTCCAACTGCAGCACATTCTTCTGCTTATTTGGCTCTGGTTAGGAAAAGCTTCAACCAGAGCCATAGACCCACTTGGTTGGCTTCAGCCTCTGTGGCATTTGATACTCTTGACCACCTCCTCTGGCAGTTCTCCTTTTCTTGGTACACTTCCCATTTTATTTGCCTGTTTCTTTTATTACCTATATCTCCCCTTCTCTGGGTGCTGCTTCTCAGATTCCATTGCAGTCTTTTGGGAGGGGGTTTGCTTGGTGTTCCTCATGGCTCTTTCTGTGTCTGTTCTTGCTTCCGGGGTGATCTTATTCACTTCTTGGCTCCTACTGTCTCTACTGGTGATTCTCAGTTCTTAGAGAACCCATAGCCCAGCCATCCCTCCATGTCCCAACTACTTCCTGGGCATTTACCTTTGGATCTGTCAAAGATACTTCAAACTCATCATGTCCACAACTGAACTTGTCATCTTGTACTCAACACTAGCTTGTCTTGAATTACTTTTCTGAGTGAGACCTAAGCCACCATACTTTTCTTTCATCCCTCACAGACTGGTTTTTAAGGATGTTCTAAATAGCTCTTAAACCTTGCTTTTCTATTTTTTTTTAAATTAATTTTATTTTCAGCTGTATTGGGTCTTTATTGCTGCGCGTGGGCTTTCTCTAGTTGCAGCGAGCAGGGGCTACTCTTCCTTGAGGTGCATGGGCTTCTCACTGCGGTGGCTTCTCTTGTTGTGGAGCATGGGCTCTAGGCGCACGGGCTTCAGTAGTTGTGGCTCATGGGCTCTAGAGCACAGGCTCAGTAGTTGTGGCACACGGGCTTAGTTGCTCTGTGGCGTGTGGGATCTTCCCGGACCAAGGATCAAACCCGTGTCCCCTGCCTTGGCAGGCAGATTCTTAAGCACTGCGCCACCAGGGGAGTCCCTTGCTCTTCTATTTCTTTTGCTCGTCAGATCATCACATCTCTCCACTGCTCTCCCTGATCGTTCTCTAATCCAGATTCCACCCTGCAGTGAGCTTAGTCTAAAACATTTATCCAATATCCATCCATGGTTTATTGGCAGGATAAATTCCTCACAGTCTGGTCCTAACCTCACCTTTTGTCCCACCCACACTTCAGGGGTTGGGAACTCCCCAAGAGCTGAGACATGTCAGTTTTAACAAACATTAAATACTTATAATAGGTGCTGAGGCACCAGGATGACTAAAACAGTATACTGAGATTAGACTACAGCCCAAGGGGGTGGGGAGGAGGGGGAGGAGGAACTTCAATCTAGCAGTGGTAGGGTACTTAGAGGAGGGCATTATACTTTATTCGTTGCCATTCCCTGCCTCTACCACCTAAACAAGCTCACAGTGTCAGCTAAATGTTGAATTAAAATGAAGGAAATGTTTTTAATTGTACTTGGTAACAAAAAAATTGTTTGCATACTGCATTCATGTCTTAAAGGCTTTCATTTCTTTTTGATTCCCTAACCCCCTTCCCCAAGATCAGATCTTAAGGCAAATCTCAAAGCAATTCAGGTAGTGAAACTGCAGTCCCCTTTGACACTTTCTTCTTTAAGTTCCTGCCATCCAGTAAGCCAAGTCTAAAGATTAATTTCCTTCAGATCACTTCTTCCTTCTTATTCCAATCTGGCAAGCACTGTCCTGGATTAACTGAAATACCTTTCTAACTGATCTTCCTGCCTCTAGTCTACCCCCACTCTAGTCCTTCCTGACAATGAATGCTAAGTGGACTTTCCTAATTTATTTCTTTTATTTATTGATTATTGATCAGTGGCTCTCCGTTCAGGACCCAGTTAAGTTCAGGCTCTCATCAATGTGGACCCTGCCTACCTTCCAGCTTTTCTACTTCTTTCTTTTTTATGTCACACAGAGAAAACCTTACCCAGGCAGGCCTTGTGCTTTCCTGACTCAAGTGATAGGGACCATCTTTCCTGCTCCTATCTTGTCTATTAAAATCTTCCTCATTCTTTTAGTCTGGCTCAGGCAGGATTGGGGATAACAAAGGATAGGAGCTTTGAGTTACTAAGGCAAAGAGCTCTCACCTGTAATATAGAGATCATAATCCTTATATCAGGTAGTCATGGTAGACAGCAAATAAATAACATTTGCTGAGCTCTTGGTACAGTTATATTTCCTTTCTATCCCATTTGTCAAACCATAATGCTGTGTATGTCCCCAAACACTCTAAAATTCACACAAATTGTAGTTTATGTAAAAATTTATTTGACCAAAACGTAGAAAAAGTGATACTATTACATATGGTACAGTTGCAAGAATCTAAATGAAAAGTGTGGGTTTTATTCAGTTGCACAATTTGCTAGTGTATTTCCTGGGTAGTGTGATGCTTAATAAATAGGAGTGAGGGGCAGAGGATCTGGATAAGCTAGAAGCAGGGTGATTTTTAGTCAGAAATGTAAACTTGAGTTGGCTCCCACACTGCTGGGGAATGTGGAATGTTTCAGCTCTGAGATGTTAACTGAGAAAGCAGAACTCTAACAAAGACAAAATGTGCAGCCCTGTCTACAAAATACTCCATATCCAGTTTAATCAGGAGTTTCTTGGTGTTTGATTAACTTTGTCCTGAAGAAGGAATGAAAATTCCAGATAAGTGAATCTCCAATTTGCCAGTCCCTGGAGTATAGAGGAGATGAAGTTAGGCCAAGTACTTTTTCATCTTTACTTTGCTGTCAGAGAGGGCCATTCTGCCCAATATTTGTTTACAGAAAAACAGTCTTACTCAATTATTGATGCTAGCAGTGTTTTTGATATGGCTTCTCTGAATAGGACTGAATTCTACAACATTCATTCCTACTGAGTGGATGGCCTCATATTGGAGCAGATAAGCATGGGTCATTATTGGAATAAGACATCAGCTCCTCAGAGAACAACTTTAGAGTGAAAGAATCATACAGAGGAGCATATCAAGGATCTATTCCGAAAATATCTGGGTAATTATTATGACTCTTTTCCAAGCATTCTCATGCTGACTGCTCAGAGGCTGTTTGTTCTGCACGGTGGAGGGTGGAAAAGAGCCAGGATGATTAGGTTAACCTCTCTGGTTTATGACTTCCCATAGTAATCCCACCCCTACCCCCCTTTTTTGCTCTGGATGGAAAATCCCCACCCATTTTAATGTGACGGTCCCTGGCCTCCTATAGTGTGACCGATGGTGGATATTCTTCAACCTTTTAAGTTGACCCATGACTAGATATCGGAATCTGTGTTTTGAAAGTGTGAGGTTGTCTATTCTCCCAGGAACCAAATGCCCTCAGTCTTAAGAGAGTATGCTCAATATGAAATACCCTGCCTACCTTAGGAATAAATGCAATTTAAGGATAAAAATAGAGCTGAAAAAGCTGGTGCCATTTGAAAAAAGGAAGGAATAGATTTAACTGGTGCTCAAAGCTTCTCTGATACAAAATATTTGGTCATGTGTTCGTAATTTGCTTGACATTTCCAGCAAAGCAAAGAGGCAATAACAAAAGAAACTTCTTACAAGAGAAGAGAAAGACACGGAGCTCTGGAGTTTCTTTTGGAACAAGACTCTTCTGTTTTGGTTATATACAGTTTAGTTCGTTTAGTGTCTGATCCAGTGTCTGATGTAAGCCCACATTCTCTTCTTTGGCCTGGGCAAGCTTTTCTGGTGAGAATGAAGAATGAGGGAAAAACAAATTAATAAACATCTTTGTTAAAGGAAAAAAAAAAAGGTTTCTAAACTCTACATTGCCAGAGTGAAAGAGCAGAGAAAGTACTCTGCATTTTAATTATAGCAGAACGCCGTGGACTAGTAGACACTAAATGCCAAGTTTGGGAGCCAGATAGGGTTGCAAAATAAAATACAGGTGCTCAGTTAAATTTGAATTTCAGATAAACAACGAATAAATTTTTTAACACAAGTGTATCCCAAATGTTGCTTGAGATATACTTATGCTAAAAATTTATTCATTGCCTATCTGATATTCAAATTTAACTGGGTGTCCTATATTTTAATATGATAAATCTGGCAATCCTAGAGTCAGAACACCTGGATTTAAGCCCCACTTGGGCCAATGAAGTCAGCCATTTAAACTTTCTTGGTCTCAGTTTCCCCATCTATCAAATGGGGATAATAATACCATTGTGTGGCATGCTTCAGAACTTATGAAATGCTACACAGATTTTAGTCTAAGATATGGATGACTTAATACATTTTCTTCCTAGTGCTGGTTAATTAATCCTTGAGCTTATGGTAGGGAAAATAATCCTGTAACCCATCTTTCCTTTGGAGCTTCTGGGAATGGCTGTTTAAATTCCAGGCATAATTGTTTTATTGTTTATTTGTGTCCATAGCAGTGTAGTCAAACTGCAGGTAAATGCAACATGATTGAAATTTAAGCCAGACTATAGGTGCATTATTAAGTAATTGAGCTGATGAAACAAATAAAAAACCAACAAACCCCCAAAATCTAAGATGCCATCTAGGGCTGTGCATGACAGAGCATGAGAGAGAACTGGTTTGCAGTGAGTGATGGCTGATAAGGACTAGGCCAAGACTTATTAAAATACCAGAGGAAAGCAAGAATGCCTCATAAAATGTGATATGATCAGCTTGGAAATTTTCAGAAAGAATTAAAATGACTGCAAAAGATGGCAGCCTTTCGACTAAAACTACTGAACCTTTCATTTGATGTGGCACTTTAAAAAAATCTAATCTAGTGACTATGATCTGGGAGGATTCTCTCAGAGGACAGTTACTTGGGCCTGTCCAGTCTGGATTAACAGAAGTAACTGAGAGCCTACTATGTGTGAACCAATTTCTCCATTACCTCATATAATCCTCAACAACTGAGCTATCACTTTTGTTTTTGCAAAAAAGCTAAGCAGCTTGTTCAGGGTTACACAGCTAAAATGGTAGAGCTGGTATGTAAACCTAGGTTTCCCAACTCCAAATCTCGACCTCACTTCACACCTTGCCACTTGGATTCCCTGGCATCTACTTTGTCATTAGGTCTGAAACAAACTTTCCCCTAAAGTGTTAATTGCCCTTGAGAATGTGACAGGCCCCCACGCTGTTAACAGGTAGAAGTAGATCTCCATAGCCCTACTCACTAAATGAAGTTCCACCTAGGTGCTTAGTTATGCAGAATGACTGGATAGACGGGGCTGCAGTTACTTCAAAGGGTGGAGGCTACATATGTCTGGAAAAATCCCAGGAACAAATATGCAGAGAGAGCAAACAAACACCTACCCGTACACAGTTTAGTCTTTCCAGGGGCATATGTATAGCAATATGTGAGGGGAGTGGTTTATGCAGAAGTTCAGGGTGGACAGCAGTTAGGAACAGAGAAGGGTTGGAGGTGGAAGGTCATGGGTAGTTTAGGGAAGATGTATTTTGGAGGACTGAATATAAAGAATTGTGACAGAGGTTCCCACCTAAATAAAAAATTACTGGATGAGGAATAACAAGCTATAGTGACCAAAAATTAATGATCTACCTGGAGCTTTTCATGCCATTTTCAGGTTCAAGGGGCAGTCTGGAAGACGGCTTGGACATCAAAATGTCAGTGTTTCTGGGACAATTTAAGGTGGTGGCAGCGGTGGGGTGCAGGGGAAAACCAGACAGACTATTTAAAATTTGGATTCTCTTGGGAAAACTGATGAGCTCTTGGTCACCATAGGTGTGACCTTGTAACACCCACGCACAAACTTTATGAGCTCTCTAAACCAAGGTTCCTGGTTCTAGTTAACTCAAGTATGAGGGGAGATAGATGTTAGCATCTCAGGCAACTTCGTTTGGAACTCAGGAAAGAATCACCTCACTTCCTTTGTTTGGCATTCCAGGAGCTTCCATTCCCTTGCCCTGTTAATGGGATGCCCTTTAATTCCTTGTATAGTTGTTTTCTAAGTGCAGGGTATAGAGGTGAGCTTCACTGGTGAACTTCCTCCAGGACTGGGAGCTGGAGAGGTGTTCAGTGAACAATGAAGACATAGGGAACCCCAGGCACCACTCTCCGAGTATATCACAGAGAAAACAGGAGAAAAGGAGCACTAAGGAGACCAGAATGCCATTGCCGCTATTTGAATCCATAGATGAAGCCCCATCCAAAGGCAGCCTCTTTTTAGCGATAAGCCTGCTGGTTTTTGCAAGTTCTGCTGACTCTATTAAGGTGCTCAAGAGGTTGGATGAGTCTCCATTCAACATAATTTCTATTTAAGGAAAAACTTCTATTGGCATGCAGGTACAGTTAGATGATACATTTGAGAGCTCAGGCCAAGTTGGCTTTTGTTTTTACATGGTCAGGAAAGAATCATGTGGGCATAATTTTCTTTTTGAAACGAGCTCTTCATTGGAACCACTCACTTTCGGTTGCAGTCATGGTCAAGAGCCTCACAGCTACGGCTCAAATGCGGCAAGTGGAGAAAATGGAAATGAGAGGGCATGAAGGTCAGGACTGCCTGTCTTTATTTCGGTCACACAGTCACAGACACAGCAGAAAAAGGCTTGAAAGGTCAAACCAGGAGGCAGGAAACTGGAGCTTCTAGCTTCTAGAAGCCCACAGGAGTATAGGCACCACAGTGAGAAGGCAGACTTCAGTACTGCTAGGACAGAGGGCAGCACCCCAGCTGCCTCTTAGAGAGAGGTCATGTCGTTGAGAGCATGGTCCAGCTCCTCGCTGATAGCTTTGTACTTGAGCTTCTGAGCATATAGCTCGTCTAGAGGGTGGAGGTCCCCAGGGAGAGAGTTCAGAAGAAGAGGTACAGGGTACAGAATGCGAGGGTCGGAATGGAGTGTCACACATGAACAACGAGAGGAAGAAAAAAAAAAGTGAGAAAACAAAGCATGAACTAGGAGAAAGTTGTGTCCTGTGTAACACAAAAGAGAAAACAAAAGATCTATGGAGTGATTTCTAAGTGGTGTGAAGTTCTGCAGGGGGTTAGCCATAATGAACCTTTAAAAAGAGTGGTGACTAGAAATGGCTAGAGCTTCTCCCCACCAATCTCCCACCCCAGGTTATTTCTGACTTTTAATGACGTCATCCAGTCCAAAGGCTATACTTTGGAATGGGGCATTTTCCCTTATATGGAAACCTCACTTCCTAAATCAAACATTGGGACACATGGTCTGAGGAATGAGTTCTGTACCCTTTCTGGGTGGGACAGGCAGTTTGGGAGATTTCGTTTGAACCCCAAGACTCTGGAATTTCTGGGTTATTTCATGAAGAACATGGGACAGAATTTTTTTTAAAGATGGAACTCTTCAAGAAATTCTGAGATATGTGGGGCACCAGACTCGCAGACTGGAGTCTTAATTCAGTTCTCCACGGTCTCTAAATTTCCATTTTCTCATACTGTGATAAGCTTTGCACTCTCTGGGAGAGAGCTTCTGTAAAAATGCAAGGCGTGTCAGAAATGAGCAAATTAAAGGAAATTCTAAGGACTTGAAGAGAGTCAGCCATATTTGGGTCTCTTTACTCACATGTGGAGCTAATTAAGCAGAAATATTTTAGTTCTTGAAAAATGGCGACCCTAGTCTGAATTTGATTTGCACTGTTCCATTCCAGGGCTCCAGACTTCCACATGTGACATCACTCTGCACTTTGCTATTCTAAAGTGGACGAAGCCCAAATCAGCCTTTCCAGATTCCCCCCAACTGTCTGGGGATGTGTCATGTAGAGGGAGGCAGAGCAAACATAATTATATGGTAATTTCATACCTTCCAGGTCATCAATTGTCTTTTCCAGTTTTGCAACTGTTCTCTCTGCAAATTCGGCACGGGTCTCAGCCTAGGGCAGAAGAAAGGAGTCACTATGACTGCTTTAAAGACCAGCCGCAGGAGAAACCTGAACTAGTTGGGTGGAAATCACACGCACCTCTTTCAGTTTGTCAGACAGAAGTTTAATTTCTTCTTCATATTTATCCTCTTTTTCAGAATACTGTGGGAGAGACCAAAACACTGCTTTTAAAAAAGGAAGGGAAAAAAGCACAGAAGAATGCATGTTCCCTGTTCCTCGAAGAAAAGTGTGTGCTTGAAGCTATGAACCTGCCTAAGAAGTGGAGACAGGCACCTTCCCAGGCAGAAGAAATGTGTGCAAAACTCAGAGAATCTGGGAGAGATCCCTCTGGGATGGTATTGATCTCAAGACCTGAGCGGATAACTCAGGATACACATGTGATGAATATGGTGCAGATGACTGAATGGAAATAGGCTACTCAAGGCTCTCCACAGCAGCTGGCCTAACCTGTGTTTCCAACCCCACTTCCCACCAGCTTCCCCAAGGTGCTGGCCACTTCCTAGCCCTATTCTGAGTACTCTCTGGTCTCCAGCCCTTGATTACGACTGGGCCCCCCAGCATGGAATGTTCCATTCCTCATTGCTATCTGTCAGAAGTTATGTTTGTCTTTCAGGGCTCGACTCAGATGAATAATAGCGAACCTTCATTAACTGCCTGCTATGTTGCTAGATATCATCAGTCCCAATTTACAGAAGAGTAAAGAGTAACAGAGAGGTTAGCTAATTTGTCTAGGGTCACATGGCTACGAAGTGACCAAGCCATGACTGGAACCTGACTCTGGAATTTGAGCTCCTGGCCAGCATCCCGCTCTATGGTCTTTTCTAACGTCACCTCCTTGTGACACCTTTCCCAACTTTGCGAAGTCCCTCTGTTGAAGCCCCACAGCACTTTGTTACTTTATCAACCCCTCTACTCAGCTAGACTTCAAGATCTTCAAGAGCAGAAGCCGTACCATCACTGTAGCATCTCTCCCCGTGACCAGGGCAGCATCTGGCATACACATATGGTCTGCATTTATTCACCACCTATCCTAGTGTGAGATATATGCCAGGCACAACACTAGGACTAATGACACAGCTCTAAACAAGACATAGTCCCTGTCCTTAAAACCTACAATCTAGCAAGGAAGGCATGCAATTAATTATGATAAATGTGATCAACCATCATGATAGGAAAAGAAGTAGGTGGGGCTACACAGCTGAGAAACACCTAACCTAGATGAGCGATCAGGGAGGGCCTCTCATGCAGGGGCCTAAAGGATGAATAGGGGGTTGCCAAGCAGAGAGCAGAGGGAAGGCCACCCCAGGCTGAGTGGACAGCAGTTTCAAAGCATTGAAGGTGACCAACATGGAGTGTTTGTGAAACTGAAGTTCAATGCAACTGGAGGGGAGTAGGAGGAGGGAGAATGAGGAAGAGATGAGGATGCAGAACTCAGCCGCAGGGGTTGGCAGAGGGTGGGAAGAAGGCCATGGAAGAGGGTGTACGTTGCTCCTAATGCTGTCTCCTGTAATGACTGCTGTGGGTACTGTTTCAGCTAAAAAAGCCCAACTCCACCTCTGATTGCCGCTTGACCTTCTAGAAAGTATTTCTGGAGGAACCCAGGGATTCAGTTAAGAGTGAGGCTCTGTAGGCTCTGTATTTATATGATGATGCTCAGATCTACCTAAGAGGAGCCTGACCAGGTCCCAATCTCATTCCATCTCCACCTTCCGGGAGGTAGAGATAAAAGATGGTGCTAAGACCCCATCTTAAAAGGGGGAAATCTAGCCACTGGACACCTCTTTCTGTAGGGGAAAAACCTGGCTGCTGGGCACCAAAGCTACTGTTAGCAAATACAGGTCAGATCCCTGATCCCCTAGCACGCTCCTGCGTACATTGGGGGAAGAAAAGAAGAAAGTCCGGCAAATCACCCTCCAGCTCAAGCCAACCACCAACCTTTTCAGATGCAGCCTCTAGCGACTTCAGGTTGTTAGTGACATTCTTGAGTTCTTCTTCCAGGTCACCACATTTTCTGCCCAAAGACAAGGGATTTTTGTGTCTTATCTTACATCAGGCAATTCCCCTAAAAGAAGTTTTCAAAAGGAGGAATCGCACTTCCAGGGGCCCCCAGAAGGAATGCGGGGGTGGGGGGGGGGAATGTTAATGGCTTTTTCTGAGACACAGTGTTGTGTGTTTATCAAAACCCTATCATGCCCGGCAAAGGCGCGGCAGGCCTAGGAGTATTTGGAAGGTTTGTAAAGCAGTCCTGGGCTCCTGCCAAGTCTGAGGCAACAGGGACTTGAGAAATCTAAGATTGATGTGGCTGACTCTGGAAGGTGTTTAAGAATGAGATGGAGGCTGGGAGCAATCAGAGTTTACACCGGACACTCCAGGAAGCAAGCTTGGAGCGGATTTTCGAAACCAGATCTCTCTCAGCACAGCAGGAATGCTCTGGGGAGCTGGATTCCTCACCCAAGGCTGAGGGGGGAGGCTTTTTGGTTTTCTGGTGGGGAGCTTCTGGGGATTCTGGTCAGGCTTCTCACCTTTCCCCCCAGGAGTGTGTCCCAATCAAACAATGACATCAAGAACAAGGCATTTAAACATCGACATGGCACCCTGACCTCAGTGTTCCCTTAAGAAGGCACAGCCCCCTGAGGGATCCTCTCTGGGAAAATGGGACTTCTGGGCTTCTCTGCTACTGCCTGTCTCACTCATCTTTCCCAATACCTTTGTGGGAAGAGTCAACACGTGGGCAGCACTGCCCAGGGCAGTAAGAACAAACAGTCACCCATCATTCTTTGTCAGCCATGGAGGCAAAGAGGAGGCACTGAGCAATGAGTCTCAGATGCCCGTCCACTTGACCAGAGGCCCTGGTCGGTATCCATTCCCAACACAACCAACTCCCTCCCAGCTCCACCTCCGCCCCCCCCCCGCACCCCCGCCCCGGAGCTGAGCTGGGTGCCACTCAGCCTTGCTCTGCCACTCACAGTTCAGACACCTCGGCACGCTCCTCTGCCCTCTCCAGCTCGCCCTCCAGGATGACCAACTTACGAGCTACCTGCAGAGACAGGAAGGATCGACCAAGACTGACCCCTAGGAGCCACGTCTACTTCGATGCTCTCCCCCGTGCAGACAGCAAGGCCACGCCCAGACCATCTGCAACGTGGGGCTTTCTGCTGCTGCTCCGACTCAGACAGTCCCGGAGAAAATCTAAATTCTCTCCCTCAGGCCCCAGGAAGGGAAGGAAGAGATGGGACCCTGAGGGCAGGCAGAAGGAGCAACTGAGCTTTCATGGCCTGAAGACGCACGACTGGGGACCACAATTCCCCATTTTAGCCTAACACCAAGCTGCAGAACAAAAAAGGGATCTGATCACTTGGTTTCCCCATTAAGTCTAAGTCCCCACTTGTCTGAGTGTCACAGAATTTCCCTGGACTTTTGGCATCGTGGAAGATGTGGTTTCCTAGCCAAGTGGGCTGTCTTAGGAAAACAGATGTGGACACAGAAGGACAGCTGAGCTGACCAAGAACTTCCTTTAGGCGGCCCCAGGGTTCTCCCTATCACAGATCCATTTCCTCCCCACTTCCTGCTGCTGCCATCTACCAGCCCCACTCACCCCAACTCACCTCCTCGTATTTGCGGTCAGCCTCCTCAGCAATGTGCTTGGCCTCTTTGAGCTGCATCTCCTGAATCTCCATCTTCTCCTCATCTTTCATTGCCCGGTTTTCTATCACCTTCATTCCTCTGCAAGGAGCAAACCTCATCATTACTTCCATACATTACCGCCTCATCACACACCTCCATGCGTCTGCTCATCCAAACACTTCTCTGACGTCTACCAAGAACCACACTCCAAACAGGAAATTGTAGAGCTGCTCACATTCACTTCATCTTTGCCAAATGCCAGGCACTAAGTGCCTCAAACTTCACAACCCCCGCCCCCAGAGTAGGTACATTATCCCCATTTCATGGAGGAAGAAACTGAGGCACAGAGAGACTCAGTTAAGCAAGTAACTTGCTTAAGGTTACACAGCCAGTAAGTGGCAGAGCTGGGATTCAAACTCTGGTGATGTGGCTCCAGAGTCCATGCTCCCATCCTATAGAGTCTCTCACTAGTAACGAGGGGGACTTGTACACCAGCAGTTACCACGATCGGAGGTCTGGGCCCAGCTTGGCTGTTGGAATGATGAATTCTGCTGCAGTGAAGGGTGTGTGTGTGTGTGTGACGAGGCACTTCCCAGAAGAGAGTCCACAAACGAACAAGGAGGGGAAAGGTATTCTTCAGTGAGACAGAGCTGTACAAGAAAGCCCCAGAGGAATGAAAGAATATGGCAGGGAGGTCAGGGTGGCTGGACCATAGGCTGCTTGAATGACGCACTAAGTGTTTTATGCCAAGGGGACATGGAACCACAGGAGGGTTTCAAAAGCAGGAGTGAGTGGAAACCAGAATGATGGATGGACTGCAGTGGGAAGACCAGGTAAGAGGCAGGTACCCACAAAGTGATGGGTGAGGAAGGCCTGAACTGAAGTAGATACTGAACGGAAGTCCACTTTGGAAAGGACAGCGTCCTGGGAACGGCTGGAAGTCTCCTACAACTTTTGACCATGAAATGGAGCTCAGTCTAGCCTGCACTGCTTGGGGTAGACAAGGTAAGATCAGATACTTCCAAAGAAGAGGCCAGTGCAGGATAATGTATCGATGTGTGTTGTGCCTGCCCACAGCAGAGGACCATATACATTTTTTTTTTTGAATTTTTGAATCACTTAATATGTTATACAGCAGGTTCTTATTGGTTATCCATTTAATACATATTAGTGTACATATGTCAATCCCAATCTCCCAATTCATCACACCACCACCCCAACCCCCACCATATACTTCTAATAAATACTTTCATTCGGACTATCACTACCATTCTCAGCTGACTATCAAAACACTCTCCATGCCTGTACCAGTCCTCAAGACCATCTAGCTTTGGAAAACCCTCTGCAGTAGTGGAGAGATCAAAGTGACTTGTCCAAGGCCACATAGTAAATGGCAGTCAGTGGCTTTTTGGAAGAACTTAAATCTAGATTCTCCATCTCCCAAGTATAAAATTCTTTCTACCGAAACAGCAGTCTCTAACAGGGGTGCCATCAAAGGCCTCTGGTAACGTGATACCAATAAGTGAGGGGCCTTCCCAGGCCTCTTGGTTTGCCTTGGGGAGGTCACAGAAGTGAGACATCTGGCCAGGCTGGTCTGACTGTGAACAAGAGTAGCAGCTAATCTAGGCCCCAGGCACAGCCATGAGCACCTTGTGACTGGGTCCTTCACACTTCCTTGTGACTGCCCTGAGCTGCCACCCTCTCCCTCTATTAAGTGGCTGAAGCAGAGATCTGTGCCTGCACTGGGATCTGTGCCCTGGGTAGGACTATTCCACTGCACGGGAAGAAATTTCCCACTTGGGCAACTCGAAAAGTCAATCTCCAAGATTCCCCAGTTGGTTCTGCATCTCCAGTGTATGGTCACAACAGTACAACCGGGAATGAAGCCTTGCGAGGAGTATATACCAGAAAACTATGGTGGATGGGTCCGGTGAGAATTCTGTTGTGATGATGTGGCAGATACATGAGGACCAATGGGCCAGCCCACACCATGACCACACAAGAAACCCATTTACCACCACACAGAGACAGTTGCTTCTGTGAATTACACAATCTGCCCTCAGTCCTCCAGAGCCTGCGCCAAGGCGTGCCAGAGAACTTGCCCGCTCTGGAGGACACAGTACCCTTCTGGAGGCAGTGTAGCTCTGTCAGTGGCAAACATATTAATGAGACTGGTTTGTGCATGTCCCTGACATACAGCTGTCCAGTAGCCCAAAGCCTGAAGCACTGCTAACAATCATCTGTGTAGATGGCCCATTCCAAATTTTCATCCCCGGTCTTCTCACATCACCCTGAAAACTGATGTCTTGAGAACACTGATGACGAGATGCACAGGGACTTTCAGGGAGACTGTGAGCAGCAGCGCTCTGCAAACTGATTGCCAATGACAGTTGCAGCTGCAATCTTACATGTGCCCATTTTTTGCCGCCTTCTGCCTGTTGTTAGTTTTCCTTTGGAACCACCCCAGCAAATGCCTCTACATACAGCATGATGGTTTACAAGGCGTTGCACCTACGTACAAACCATATGCATTTGTACATATGTGCACACGTGCATGTCTGTGTGATCTCCTTTACTCTCACCCCAGCTCTGGGAGGTCCGCTCTACGACACGATCCCCGTTTCCCAGAAGCAAACGCTAATGCCACTGGGTTCAGAGCGTCCTTACCTCTCACTCTCATCTGCAGCCTTTTCTGCCTCCTCCAGCTTCTGCAGGGCTGTGGCCAGTCGTTCCTGAGCCCTGTCCAACTCCTCCTCAACGAGCTGGATGCGTCGATTGAGAGCTGCCACATCACCTTCAGCCTAGGGAGGTCAGAGGTGCAGCCAGGTTAAGAAGGAAACAGGTCAGCTAGCAGCAGGAGCCCTCCACTCACAGTGCCCTTTCCCCCAGCTAAGCCGCTTCCCCTGCCAAAGCCCACCCAGGGATCCAGGTGATAAGGAATTCACACTCTGTCTCATCTGGAGAATGTGAATTTTCCGTATGATCTTTCCCCCAAATGTCAGCAAACATCCACCACGATAGGACAGTCTGTCAAGTCAATACAGGAGAGAGAGTTAAGCAAGCTCTACGTTCCAAGAGGACGGTGCTGGCCTCTCCACGGTATTTCTAGAGAGCAAGGCCACCAGCGACCGGCTCACCCTGTCATATAAGGTCTGCTCCCAGCCACCTGAATGGCAAGATAAATGCAAGAATCTGGATGCCTCAGTTACATGTTGGCCATACAGTTGGGAGGGAGGCTGGGGGCAGCCCAGTTGGAACGCCATCCTTAACGAAGCCTGGCTGAGAGATGTTGGGACAAAAAGATACAAGAAAGGAAAGGAAAGAAACCTTGGTTACAGGCATGGGAGAGACGTCAGAATGTTGTTAGTGGCTTTTTAAGGTGTTTTCACCTACAAGGAAGGTAATATGGTGGCGTGCATAAAAGCAAGAACTCCAGGATCACGATGTGCTGGGTCAGAATCCCCGCCCTGCCAGTTTATAGCCATGTGACATGGGGCAGGTCATTTCACGGCTTGCTCTGAGCCTCCCTATCCCAGGGCCTGCTTGCTTCACACCTCTGTGGGGACTGTAAAGGAAGGGTATGGCATTGCACCTGGCATTTGGGAAGTCCCACAAAGTGCAGCTCTTACTGCCATGGTTTCACCTCTTTAATCCTCACATATCTCACCCATTTTACAGCTGGGGAAATTGAGAGATCCAGTGAGGTGAAGTAGTTGGGTTCAGTGTCACAGAGCTGGTAGGGAACGGCTTCTTGAGCCCCAGCCCAGGGCTCTTCCCTTGCCGAACCCGTGCTCTGAGTCCTGCGGGGCCTTCGAGGCCACACACTTAGGAATATAGGAATAATATAGGAACAATATAGGAATAACCAGAGGTGCTTGATTCA
>RJWK010025341.1:0-17522 GCA_004363435.1 Platanista minor
ATCTTTTCATCTTCCTAAAGATCCATGTGCAGAGGAGGTAATAAAGAGGATTAGAGTAGGGTCTTCCCTGGTGGCGCAGTGGTTAAGAATCTGCCTGCCAATGCAGGGGACACGGGTTCGAGCCCTGGTCCGGGAAGATGCCACATGCCGCGGAGCAGCTAAGCCCGTGCACCGCAACTACTGAAGCCTGAGCTCTAGAGCCTGCGAGCCACAACTCCTGAAGCCCGCGCACCTAGAGCCCGTGCTCCACAGCAAGAGAAGCCACTGCAATGAGAAGCCCACGCACCGAAATGAAGAGCAGCCCCCGCTCTCCGCAACTGGAGAAAGCCCACACGCAGCAAAGAAGACCCAACGCAGCCAAAAATAAATAAGTAAATAAATAAATTTATTTTTAAAAAGGTGATTAGAGTAAGACTTCTTGCTGCTGCCCCAGAAGCCAGAAATCAGTACTTGTGTCTGCTCTACCTGTCAGACTTACTCTGAAGAGCCTGGGAGACAGGGACTCAGACAGGGAGAAATGACTGCCACCACCCCCAGGAAAGAAGGGGAGGCCTGAGTCCCAGCTCTGAAAAGATGGGGGGCTGAGAGGGTGCAGAGACCAAGAGGGGCATCTGAGAGCCTTTGTCAGAAGTCGATACTCGATTTGAGACCAAAGAAACACGACTCTGAGGTCCTGTCTCAAGACATCAGAGGAGGCGCCCCGGTAAGCAGACACAGGATGGGCCCGACAGAGCTGGTGGAATGTCCTGGCAAGGCAGCCGTGGGCAGTGGGGCCACAGGGGACCTCGTCCTCCCACCGCCCTCCCCCACCTTGGGCTTCTATGGGGTTGCTCAGTGCAGTGTGGGCGGGAGGGTTAAAATGCAGGCCTGCTGGAGGCCTGAGAGCGCCCAGACTAGGTGCACACGGGGGATTAGGTTTGCAGCAAAGTGGTGAGCTGGCGACAATGACCCTGTCCCTTCCAGAGTACTTGAAGGAGCCCCTGGAGCAGCACGTGAAGCGGCTGCAGGTGGTGAAGGTGGTGCGGCAGGAGGAACGGAAGGGGCTGATCACTGCCCGGCTGCTGGGAGCCAGCGTGGCCCAGGCGGAGGTGCTCACCTTCCTGGATGCTCACTGTGAGTAGAAGAGGGCCGGCCTGGCTCTGTCCCCCTTCCCTCCCTGGCAGAATGAAGAGCTGGGACCATGGCATCAGCAGAGCACCTTCCAGCTCTGCTGTCCCAGGATCGAAGCAGGCTTGGGACTCCCCTAGCTTCTTCTACCCCTTTCTCACCCCAGTGCCAAGGATGGTTCTCAGGAGGCACACACAGCCCTAAAACAACTGGTGACCCCACAGTTGCTGGGAGTGTGTTCTGGAGCCCCAGACGTTCCTCTCCCCCCCCACCATCTGAACCTCATTCTGAGCTCAGCCCCCCAGAGAGGCCTCCTGTCGCCACCGGGCACTGGTTGGCGTGGCACTTTCCTGCAGGGCCACATGGGGCCAGGAAGGCCTGCTTCTTGCCCCAAAACAAAACACTTCCCCACCATTGTCAGGGAAAGAAATGTTCCCTAAATGCAGTGATACATATTCTGAGAAGCTATAGCCTTGGAGTGAGAAGCCCTAGATTTGCGTCCTGGCCCTGCCACTAACCAGGCCTCAGTTTTCTCTTCTGTCAAGTGGGTTGAGGATGCCAACCTTACTCACCAACAAAACGAAGGCTAAATCAAGTCATATATGCAGTTCATCGAAAATCCCAAAGGGATGATTATTCTACAACTGGAGCTGAAGCGTGAGGTGCAGAGATCCCTGGGAGAGGGGACAGCCCCCTGTGAAACCCGCACTTGGGTGGGGAGGGCCGACTGAGTGGATAGGCTACAGACCCTGAAGACACCCCTCCAGGGCCCTTCCTGTGCCTTTGGGTCCACCATGTTACTCCCCTGAGACCTCCATTCTCCCCTCCAAAGCCACCTTCACCTTTTTTGGGGGGAGAGGGCAGGTGTAGGAGCGTCCTGGGAGATCTCTGTCCACTCTCTGTGGCCGTGGAGCTTGCACGTGTTCCCCTGTCTACATCTAGGGAGTGAGCACTTGTCCTCCTGGGGCTCCCCACTGGCGGGGGGTACGGGCTCAGCTCTGGGCAGGACCCTGACTGATGTCTCCTGGTGCCAACCTGCAGGTGAGTGCTTCCATGGCTGGCTGGAGCCCCTCCTGGCTCGCATCACCGAGGACGAGACGGTGGTCGTGAGCCCAAACATTGTCACTATCGACCTGAACACTTTTGAGTTCTCCAAGCCCATCCAGAAGGGCCGAGTCCAGAGTCGTGGCAACTTTGACTGGAGCTTGACCTTCGGCTGGGAGACCATACCTTCCCGTGAGAGGCAGAGGCGCAAGGATGAGACCTACCCCATCAAGTAAGTTCTGTAGCCTGGTGGGCCCACGTCCTGGTCTCCGTGGTCCCAGGGACCTGGGCCATCTCAGGTCGGCATTTATGAGGTGCTCTATGAAGCACTTGACATATTTAATCATCATGCCCTCTGAGGTAGGTACTGTGATCAGCCCGGTTTGCAGGTGAGAACGCTGAGGCTCCTGGTGGTGAACACTTGGCCTCAGACTGTACACTAGAAAGTGGTGGAACAAGGATGCCCATCCCACCAATCTGGCCCCAAGCCCATGTCCCCACCATGGCTCTGTCCTACCTCTCACCATAGCAGCTGGCTCTCACTCACCACCTTCCGTGTGCCAGGCCCTGGGCTAAGGGCTTTCCACACCTTATCCCATTTATTCCTCCCTACATGTAGAAGGGTGTGACTGCTGCTTTCAGAGAGATGGAGGGTAGATGTAAGATAGCCATTATAATAAGAGGGGGTGGTGTGTGCACCCAGGCCACTGTCTTTGAAAAGACTGAGAACATACTAAAGGAAAATGGACAAATGTCCTGCAGTTTACAGTGTGTTGCAGTTGCCCTGAACTTTATCGGGAAAAGGGCTAGAGAGCAGATATTTTAGATTTTGCCAGCTACGAAAAATAATCCTTTCAAAATGTAAAAACCATTCTTTGCCAGAACCTTAGAAAGCCAGGCCAGCTTTGGCCCACAGGCCACAGTCTGCCAGCCCCTGAGCTAGAGGGCAGATGCTTGAGAGTTTATCCATTCTTTGATGCCCAGCTGGGTTTGCCTTCCCCTCACACACCCACCCTGCCCCTCCCTCTCCAGATTGCCTGTTGGTGTTGTTAGAGACCACAGACGTCTCAGCTAAACTGAGCTGGGGAGTGACTTTTAGAGTACCCTTTGCTTCTGGATTATCTGTGCCATTGCTTTCCTATACTGGCCAGGAAACTGAAGCGTCAACCAAATATATATACCAGGGATGGAGGGAAGCAGAGTTTGGGGATACGGTGAGCAGAGACAAAAGGGAAGGCTTTCTACCCGGGCACATGCCCAAATCCTGAGAAATGCTGCCCAGAGCCTCAGTAGAGAGGGCTCGGGTGGGCCACAGGAAGGAATCCCATGGATCCTGAACGGCCAGCTGCTCTGTGTCCTTTAGGAGGAGGAGACAAAGCAGCAGAAGGGGCAGAGGGGAAAGGACAAGGCAGGAGAGAGGAAAGAAATTAGAGCTCCCTACAGACCCTCTGCTTGATTCGTAGATGTCTTTTGTTTAAGATGCACATCAACAAAACCCCCTTCCCCCAAGCTGGGGGCCAGGCATGCAGTGGCACAGTCAGGGCACCTGGCCCCCCCCACACACACACCCATCGCTGACCTCCCCCGCTCTGATGTCCGAGGACCATACAACTGGAAGACAAAGCTCCAGTGTTTGAGGAATTAATTTGCTCCCTGGTCCAAATGCCCTGGTGGCGTGCACGGCTTGCCTGAGGCACTTTATATAGTACCCACCAGGAGGCCTGAAGGCAGCACCCTCCCTTCCTCCACTCCCAAAGTCAACGGGAGGCCAGGAGGAGAGGTGAGGACCCAGGGGACCCTAGGAAGCAGGCCAGGAAATGCAGAGTGTTTCCAGAGGTTGCCTGTTGGTTGTGGGTCTGCAGCGAAGTTCCCCGTGTAGAGTTTATCTTCAAAGATAATTTGTCGTGGCTTCTTGGTCAGAGGGACCTCTCAAAGCCAAGAGACAGGCCCAGGTTGGGGAAACCCTGAAGAAGTGGCAGGTTAGGGACTTCCCCGGTGGCGCAGTGGTTAAGAATCCACCTGCCAGTGCAGGGGACATGGGTTCGAGCCCTGGTCCAGGAAGATCCCACGTGCCGTGGAGCAGCTAAGCCTGTGCGCCGCGACAACTGAGCCTGTGCTCTAGAGCCCACGAGCCACAACTGCTGAGCCCATGTGCCACAACTACTGAAGCCCGTGCACCTAGAGCCCGTGCTCCGAAACAAAAGAAGCCACCACAATGAGAAGCCCACGCACCGCAACGAAGAGTAGCCCCCGCTTGTCACAGCTAGAGAAAGCCCGCACACGGCAACGAAGACCCAATGCAGGCAAAAACACATAAATAAATAAAATTATTTTTTAAAAAAAGGAAGCAGTAGGTTAGTTCCAAAATGCTCATCTAGAATCCCAGGACTCTCTGAGGCTTTCCTGGCCTTACATGGGCTGGCTTAGAACCCCTGGGAGAGGCCACAACCAGTGACAGAAAGCTTGCCTGAGCTTGAGGGTTTCCCAACCGAAATTCCTTCCACAAAGTGGCTGCAGGGGCCAACTTCACGGTGACGACAAGAGCCACAGGGTAACACCAAGGTCCTGGGTAATAGCCTTGACCAGTCAGTCCAGTGAACTGATTGAGCCCCTGCTGTGTGTGAAGCACCTTGACCTGTTCTGGGCTGACAGAGAAGGTTTCTGCTTGGTTGTGCCACATGGAGCCACCCACTGAGGGCAGCAGAGCCCCATCCAAGCCAGCCTGGCGTGGCACAGAGGCCAGCGGCTAATGATCTGTGTGCACTCCTGCCCTGTCTCCCACCCCTGCCTTCAGCCCTTAGCCCAGGCCCTCTCATGGGCAACGCGGTATCTAAGTTCTAGATGTTATTGTCAATTTATCTAAACATGGGTCTGTGCCTCTCTGCCTTTGTCTGAAAGCAAGAATCTTGTTGTAACCCCCAAATGCTCCCTGTAGTCCAAGTTGAGCTTAATTTCACCTCACTTCCTACTCTGTTTCTGGGAGCACCTATGTCCAAAAACAATTTCACATAGCTTCTGATAACCGAGTATCTACTGCGCTTTAGGAACTTTGCTGCCAAAAAGCAAACGATTGTGGCTTTTCCCTCAGCTACTACACTGAGCTCTCAGAGGACAAGATCTGTCTGTCTTTACCCTGTACGAGTAACATGTAGCCCAGGCCCTGGAAGCCCGTGTGTAACACATCCTTGGTTGAATGAGTAAGTGAATGAATGAATGCCTTTTAGAAGAGAGTAATGATAATTACATCTCAACTTGATCTTAGAAGGTGAAGAGAACATAATAAAAGCTCAATAAACATTTGCTAAGTGCATAAGCTAGTGGAAGAGGGGCTGCATATCCCAGGTGAGAGGAAAGGAGGAGGGAGGGAGTTGAAGAGGCGTCACCGGTGAGTTCACAGCTTTCCACGCCAGGTTCTGGTCCCTCTTCCCCCCAGAAGATGCACATGCTTCTCCCTCTGTCTCTCCAGATCCCCGACGTTTGCTGGTGGCCTCTTCTCCATCTCCAAGTCCTACTTTGAGCACATCGGTACCTATGATAATCAGATGGAGATCTGGGGAGGGGAGAACGTGGAAATGTCCTTCCGGGTGAGAGTGAAGAGGGCTTCGCGGGGGAACCACAAGGTCCCAGGGGACGGCCTGAGAACCTGTCTCTTAGGGAGTGGCAGGGGTATCAATTCTTCAGCTGAACTTGGAAGGGTGGCTGTTTCCCGTCATGGCGCCACCTTCCCTCTGCCCCCTCCCTGTCGACGGCAGTAGGGCCTTGGGAGTCAGATTGGACAACTGAGAACAAATTACTGGGCAGAACTCCTCAGAGGGAAGGGATAATAGAGGTAATAGGGACCAGACATCTGGGTTAGGGTGAAGGTGGAACAGGTCAGTAAGCAGTCACTATCCTTTTTCTGGAAAAATCAGGCTCTGCTTTCCAGGTCAGAGACCTCATGCCTTGGTAGCCTTAGGAGTTTCCCTCCCCTGTGTACAGCAAGCTCTTCATAACCATAGGAGAAGATGATGGCCAAATTCTGGTGGGCCCCAGAACTCTGAGGGATTCCAGGAATAAGGAAAATCAGGCTTAGGTGGGAAGAAAGGCTTGCCTCTTCATGAAATCTACACAGATCCCCATCCAGTGGAGAGTAATTAACAAGGAAATGAGCTTGTTTACGAAGTCACCTCTCACAGTGCTTGGCCCATACAAGCACATCACTGATACCTGCTGTTACTATGGCTATGATTATGTATTTCTGTTGCTGCTATACGAAAATGAATGACAACATACCTCCCAATCCAAAACCTAAAAAAAGGAGAAGACACAGGTGGAAGGGATGTCATAAACCAGCCTTCTGACAGAGGAGGGTCACCAGCTCAAGCACCATAACTCCCATGGTTCTGATCCTAGGCTCGTCCATGAGCCTCTGACCTCTGTTCAGTCTCTGCCAGGAAGCTAGTGTGCTAAAGGTCCAGGTGATCACCGCAAGCCACCTGATGGTGGCTATTAATTAATGAATTGATGCTTTGATTAGGTCACAAGTTGATCTCGATTTGGAGGAGCTTGAGTTTCCAGTAACACCTGCGTGAGCTGATAAAATCACATTTCCAGGTCAAAAAGCCAGGTGGCCAGAGCTCACAGTAGGTAGATGGACACAAAATTCGCCAACTGTCTTTTCTCCAAAGTGGGCCCTGGTATCCCTCAGGACCCTGCAAATTTCTGTTTGCTTTAACCAGAGTGAACCAACGTCAGAGAGCCAGAGATTGTGTAGTTATGGCCTGGGAAGAAGCCTGGTCAGTGTCTTCTTTTCCAGGGAGAGAGCTCAGCATTTCCCTGAGTCCGTGGACCTGGGGTCTGGCACCCTGGGAATGGAACAGAGCTGCCTGGGGGGCGGTTTTCCCACCCACCCCCTGAAAACCCCATCCCATATCCTCTTACGGCAGGTGTGGCAGTGCGGGGGCCAGCTGGAGATCATCCCCTGCTCTGTGGTCGGCCACGTGTTCCGTACCAAGAGCCCTCACACCTTCCCCAAGGGCATCAGCGTCATTGCTCGCAACCAGGTGCGCCTGGCTGAGGTCTGGATGGATAGCTACAAGGAGATTTTCTACAGGAGGAACCTGCAGGCAGCAAAGATGGCCCGAGAGGTGAGAGGGGAGGGTGCTCAGGAGGTGTTTAGATGAACAGAAGGGCAGAATCCCAGCCCCTGGTCAAGAGCTTAATGATGACAGAGACCCACCCATCTCCACCACCTGGTGCCTTTACCCCTCAGACCTTGGGAGCTAGAGCCCAGGCTCTATTTTGGAGGCTAGAGAGTGAGGAGAGGAGGCTTTGTTGTCCTGCCTGGAGAGCCCCAGTATCTTTTAGGAGGGGAGGGAGAAAAGATTTGGGGGAAGAACCTCTTTCGGGAAGAATGGCTTTACTCTAAGAAACTAGGAATTGAAGACTGCGAGAAAACTGAGAGTTCACAGGAGACGGAGGTGGTGCTATGGGTGCGGGTCCCAAAGCCAAGGCAGGGGGTTTGGGATTAGATATGGGGCCCAAATGGTCCTGAGCAGGAATGAACAGGAGACCCACTCTGGGAGAAAGTAGTCCCAGAAACTCTGGGCTACTTCCACCCAGACAAGAAGAATGTCAAGGCTGGTGGAACTGACCCTTAGGGGGCTGGCTTGGTTGACAGAAATCCTTCGGTGACATTTCGGAACGACTGCAGCTGAGGGAACGACTAAACTGTCGCAACTTTTCCTGGTTCCTGCACAACATTTACCCAGAGATGTTTGTTCCTGACCTGAAGCCCACCTTCTATGGAGCTGTGAGTCTTGAGAACCAATGTGCCCACCCATCATCACAGAACCCCCGGGAGAAGTTCAGGACCACTTACCCCGCAGCTGGGTGACAAACAACTGATTTTTACTCTCCACGCTCCCTTATCCAGGAGGAGGACCGAGAGGCCACCCTGGGCTTCTAGAGCTAGCTAAAAACCTTATAAAGAGGAAACAACCCCTAAGCAGCGGTTCTCAAATACTCAACGTGCATCAGAATCACCAGGAAGGTCTGTTAAGACACAGGCTGTTGATTCACTAGGACTGGGTAGGGGCCTGAAAATTTGCGTTTCTAACAAACCTTCCGGTGATGCTGATGGTCTGGGGATCACACTTTGAGAACCACTGCTCTTGAGGACATTCCCATATGCTGAGGGCTTCTCCCAGGGACCTGGCAGGTTGCCCACCCTTACCTTGCCCAACCCCTGGGCTCTGCACCTCACTTTACTATTCACTTCAGGCGTCTGCCTTAATGAGCAGAGGAGGAAAGTCACGGAGGAGAAATCCAGCCGTGAAAATTTATTCCAGATGGATCTCACACCACAAACCAAAACATTCCTAACTGTGCTCCCCTGGTTCCCCTCTCTGCTCAACATTCTGCAGCTCAAGAACCTCGGCATGGATCATTGCCTGGATGTGGGAGAGAATAACAATGGAGGAAAGCCCCTCATCATGTACGCCTGCCACGGCCTTGGCGGCAACCAGGTACAGAGCCCAGCCCGAGGCAAGCCCGTCTCTGGGGCATCTTCTCTCTTCACAGGCCCCCTTCCTCTACTCAGAATCGTCCCTTCCTGAGGACTAGGGTAGGGGAGATCCAGAGAGAGGGGGAGATACCAGCCCTGCCCTCAGAAAGCTCCCAGTCTGAGGGGGAATGCATGATACCGACAGACGAGGTCTTAAGTGTGGATCAGGGGCATCCAGAGAGGAGTGGGCAGCAGTACTGGCTGCTAGAGAGGGGCTAGGGGGGAGGATTGTCTTTTGGTTTGGGTTTTTTTTTTCCCACACTCCCTACCCCGGGAGGGGAGGATTGTTCATCAGAGGAGGCTTCCTGGAGGAGGCCAGCTGCCGAGTGATGTTTTAGGGTGACTGTGGAAAAGTTTTGAGCCCCTCAGCTACACTCAACTTCTATCTTCAATGCCTTCCCTGCCCAAAAGCTACCACTATGGTCCTAGCACCCATCAGTGACCTCAAAACAACCACCTACTGACATCTCACAGCTACCTGGCATCCTGGGAATTTCCCCTATGCCCTAAAGTGCCCAGCTCTTCCCTGAGGAATAACTAATAACCTCCCTGGACCCAGCCCCTCAATCTACCATGAATGCCCAGCATTTGGTAAGAGGCACTTGAAACAGAGCTGAAACAAGGAAAGGAGTGGCATGGGCCACTGAACAGGATGCCAACAGGATGTGCAAATGGAGGCAAAGTCATTCTGGAACAATTTCCTGTACCACTGGCCTGCATAGTGATTTTAGGTGGTACACTGATGAACATTTTTTCAATAGTAATCTATTAGCAGAAAAAGAACTAGCACATGATTTCACCAATAATGCTTTAAATGAGGCTAATTTTTTTTAACCTTTTTTTTTTTTTTGGTCATGGCTTGCAGCATTTGGGATCTTAGTTCCCCAACCAGGGATAGAACCCGTGCCCCCTGCAGTGGGAGCGTGGAGTCCTGACCACTGGCCTGCCAGGGAAGTCCCTAAGTTTTTAACTAAAGAAAAAATATTTAGTAACTGTTATCTGTCATTCCAGTGTCACCCAGATGCGGTGGCACATGAATTACTAAAGTCTTGGCACCTACTCACTTTCCTCCCCAGGAGGCCATCTGTGGTTGGCATCTCAAGGCAGTTGGCTGTGGAAGGTGGTGGGCAAACTCTCTGCCTGCCCCTCAGGACCTCCTCTTATCTTGTGTTCTAGTACTTTGAATACACAACCCAGAGGGACCTTCGCCACAACATTGCGAAGCAGCTGTGTCTATATGCCAGTGCTGGCACTCTGGGCCTTAGGGGCTGCCACTTCACTGGCAAGAATAGCCAAGTGCCCAAGGATGAGGAATGGGAATTCACCCAGGTGAGTCAGCTGCCCAGAAAGCTCAGAATCAAGAACCTGAGACCATAACTGACCCCTCCCTTCTGTCTGCATCTTCTGCCTGAGATACTACGGGGTGGATCCGGACAATGTACAATAGAACGTATGGAGAATGTGGCCTTGGTCACAGGCAGGGTTCTCAGGGCTTAAGTAAGGTTTGGTGATGGCTGGTTCTGCTTGATATAAAGATGGGGTCGGGGCTTCCCTGGTGGCGCAGTGGTTGAGAGTCCGCCTGCCGATGCAGGGGACACGGGTTCATGCCCCGGTCCGGGAGGATCCCACATGCCCGCAGAGCGGCTGGGCCCGTGAGCCATGGCCGCTGAGCCTGCGCGTCCGAAGCCTGTGCGCCGCAACGGGAGAGGCCACGACAGTGAGAGGCCCGCGTACTGCAAAAAAAAAAAAAAAAAAAGATGGGGTGGGGATTATGGTCCAGGACCAGCTCTGTCACAGCTCACGTATTTTTAGGCTGAACACAAGTAGATGAAGTTGAAGAGTCACTTGTGGTTCCTGCCTGGCCTCTGTGTGCTGGGCACAAGGCTATGCTCTCACATACATTGGTTTGGTTAATCTTCCGGAGGCTCTTCCCAAGCTAAGTGGTGTCCCCATCACTAGAGATGGGCCAGATGAAGCTCAGCAAGTTTGTGACTGGCCCAAGACCCTTCACTAGTAAGTGGTAGGCCTGGGGCTCTGATCTAGATAAATCTGACTTGAAAGCATGGGTTCTTTCCATTACACCACACTGCCTTGGGATAGATGATGTAACTTCTACAGGGTTGGGCCCAAACTAGCAGCCCCCAGTGAGCCTCCACACCCCACTCCACCCCAATCCCCAGTCCTTGGCTTAGGGAAAGAGGAGCTTAACCTTGGGGCTACAGGGAAGGGAGGAGTCTGAATATGATCAAAGGCAGAAGGTGCAGGTGGGCAGCAGTGGCCCAGGTCTTTGAGACTGGCCATCTGGAGGAGGGGGGTGTCCTGAGAGCCTTTTTCAGTTAGCCCATGGTCCTGCCTTCCTCTGTTCCAGCCATTCATGCTAAAGATGGGGGTGGAGAATTGGTACCACGCACAGGTGGAAACTCAGGAATGCATCCCATCAGAGTATCTGGCATCCAAGGAAAGGAATTTGGAAGTGCCCTCTCTGTGCCTCATTGGGTTTCCTTTGCCTTTTGTCTACTGACCCCTATTTCATTGCCCCCTAGTACCACTGTCAGAGGTCTGAGGCCCAGGCTGACCCTTTGCCGTGTCATCTTTTTAGGATCAACTCATCAGGAACTCAGGATCCGGTACCTGCCTGACATCCAAGGACAAAAAGCCAGCCATGGCCACCTGCAATCCCAGTGATGCCCACCAGCACTGGCTCTTCATCTAGGCCCTGGATCACCCCACTGTGGGAGATCCCACAAGCCTCTTAGGAAACAGGATTTGGGGGAACCTGATGTTTGAGAACCTGATCATCAGTTCCCTGTCGGCCTTAAAGATGGATTTCAAACCCAGTGCAAATCAAGGCAGGACCTTCCTACTCCTTGCAACAACATTGGGCCCATTTTCTTTCCTCCACGTTGGTGGAAGAGACCATTAGAACACATAATACGTGACCTAGAGCTCTCCTTCTGCCCTAGAAACAGACTTCCAAAGCAGAGGAGGCAGCTGGGCTAGAGCCCAGGGCAGCAATGCTGAATTCAAGAAAAGTAGCTCTGCAGCCACGTCCTGAGTCCCTGGTCATCTAGAGCACCCACAGAATCCAGTGAAACAGTATATTCTACCAGAGGGATTAGAGGTCTAAGAGTCTCCCTTGCTAACATTACCTGACTCTCCTTGACAGGAATCCTTTATCTTATTTCACCTGCACGATAGAGCTGTGAGAAAGACCGTGAGAAAGACCGTGCCCATTCTATAGACAAGAAAGCTGAAGCAGAGAGAAATAAGGGAGCTGGTCTGTATCCTGAACCTGGGCTCCTCCCACCACACCACAAGAACACTAGGCAACTAGCCATCATCTCCCCACTCTCTCTTCCCTCCAGTCTGATCATTTCTGGCTGGCTGGTCTCCATAAAGCCTAGAGCAGTGTAGCCAGGTAGCCGTGAGGGAGACCACATTTAGGCATCCTGGGACGTTCGTTTTGAAAGAAAGCTTGTGGAGCCAGTGATTCTCAGGTTTAAGTCCTAGAACCTTTTTTCAGTGCTCCATGTATAATGTAGTTCAGAAGCAAAATAGCCATGGATGAAAATAAGCGTGTATGAGGGCATTGCCCACCAGCCCCTGAACTTTTCTAAAAGTCTGCAAGCACAATTTGAAAATCATCGGTTTAGTCCAACCCTATCATTTTCATATAATGAAACCAAGGCCAGATAAGTGAAGTTATTTGCCCCAGGCCACACAACCACGTATTGGCAGCCCTGAGGCTAGGACCCAGATAAGGCTAACAAGAGCCCTGGGAAGTCTGAGGAAGCCAGGACAGCAGGTAGTGTGGAGCATGACTGCGTGACTGGCCTTGTCTGCGGTTCTCACGTGAACTCCCCGCACAGAGCAGACCTGCCGTGCGTGTCAGCTCTTCCCCAAGCAAGTTGGACCCCACCACGCATGGCTTCTTTGCCTGAAGTACAGAGCCCAGCTGCCCAGAGGACTCATTCCTTCTTGGAGGGCTTTCTACTTTGAGTAGTAGGCTGTCATCTTGGACAGCACCACATGAGGGTGCCGTGGGACCACAGCTGCCTCTGCTTCCCACGCAACTCCCCGCCGCAGGAGGTCTCCTAGGTCCCTTGGGATAGCCCAGCCTAAGGGAGAGGAGAGAGTGGCCACGACGTGTCCTGGAGTGGGGAAAGGGAAAAGTTCTTTCCCAGAAAGAGAAGAGAATTGCACATGAGATCCCAGTGGAAATAAAGGTTTTATGGCATTGGTAAAGGAAGTTTGCATTGGGTTCCTCCTCCCCTGCAATGCCCCTTAGCTGATCCGTTTGGAGGATCAGTTGATTCAAGCTGTGAAGAATCACACACATCTGAAAAGTTCTGTCACAGCCACTGTCTCGTCTCCAGATATCCTCTGGCCCCAAATCTAGCCTACACGCTGTGTCAAGCACATGTAGACATGAGGAGATAATAAGGCTCTTCCCCCATGGAACTCATACTTCAGCTGGGAAAACAGAGATGTAAGCAAGTCATGCCAAGCCTGGAGATGTTCAGAGATGTGCTACATGAATTAGAACAATTCCTTCCATTTAGGGAAGCCTCACAAAGTTGGTGACATTTGACCTTAGACCTCAAAGGATGGATCCTCAGGTAGGAAGAGCTCAGTAAGCAAAGATCTCAAGTGTGAGAAAAGTCACAGAGGGACAACAGTACAAGTGGATGCAGGGAACCAGGAGGGCTTCAGGGTGAGGGTGCAGTGAATGTAGAAGCTAGATCAGGACCACATTATGGCTTTCATGAGCCCTAGGCACTTGTGCCTTCATTGAAAAAGTGTTAAAGAGTATGTTTTACAACTGCATTGATATAACTACGAATATAATCCAGGATGATTGTATTCTGATTTTAAAAGAAACGGAAACATTTTTGTGGGCCTAAAAAGTATTGTGGGCCTCACGCACTGTACCTGCTGTGCTTACTGGGTTAGTCGGCCCTGTAGAACAGTGGCTTGGGGCCCAATTGAAAAGGCTTTGAATGCCATGCTAATAAGTCCGGTAAATCCTAGGGAGCCTTAGTCCTTAACTCCAATCTTAGCCCTACTCTTGGTTGCATTAAACATCCAAACATTTATCAGGCACTGTTTGTTTGCCATTTATCGTAATATCCCTCATACTCTCTATAGCATCACTCAACAGCTCTCCAGCCCGATCTTATGATGCATGCCCAACTGAGGTGCCCTGCTGTGGTGCTCAGTTTCCTCACCCCGACCACACAACAGCAGAGCATCTCGCAAGGGCAGTCAGCTAAGGGTAACCCACAGGAACTGAGAGGTGCAGCAGGTTTGGGGGTGAAGGGAGGACTAGGGAAGAGAGGTGCTCAAGAAGAGGGAGAGGGCACGAACAGGGCGGTGGGAGGACTCAAGAAACCAGCTTCTTGGCCTCCCCTTAGCCGAGGATGGCCTTGCCCTAACCCCACATCTGCACTATTAAAATCCACCCCCTGACCATTCTCAGGCTAACCTAAAACCTTAAGTCCTGCTTAAAATCTTTTTTACTTATTTATTTTTGGCTGCGTTGGGTCTTCGTTGCTGCGCGCGGGCTTTCTCTAGTTGCGGCGAGTGGGGGCTACTCTTCATTGCGGTGTGCGGGCTTCTCATTGCAGTGGCTTCTCGTTGCAGAGCACGCGCTCTAGGTGTACAGGCTTCAGGAGTTGTGGCTCACAAGCTTACTTGCTCGGCAGCATGTGGGATCTTCCTGGACCAGGGCTCGAACCCTTGTCCCCTGCATTGGCAGGTGGATTTTTAACCACTGCGCCACCAGGGACGCCCAAGTCCTGCTTAAAATCTTGATGCTAACCAGCCCTGTGCTACTGTCTCCTGGCTCCAGGAACCTCTCTCCCCTTAGCACTGAATGGCTCATCTCCTCTGGGGATCTGTTTCCCACTTGAAGAGTATTGGCGCCATTGCCAAAAATAGATAAATGTCCCAGAATATATTCTTATTTTTAATTACAAAAATAAGGGACTTCCCTGGCAGTGCAGCCGTTAAGACTCCTCACTTCCAATGCAGGGGGCACAGGTTCTATCCCTGGTCAGGGAACTGAGATCCTGCAAGCCATGCGATATGGCCGAAAAATTACAAAAAAAGAAAAAGTGAAATTGATCCTCACGACGCTGCCATACCTAATGATTCATTCTCTAGAAGTAATAACTTCTAGAAAAGTAATAATTTCTAGGTATAAACCTTCTATACCCTTTTTCTATGAACATACATAATACATATATAAATACACAGTACCATATTGTTTGAAACTTGATATCTTCATTTAATATACCAAGGACACCTTTTCATGCCAGGTCATTTAAGTCTAACTCATTCTTTTTAAAAGCTGGATAGTATTGGGCTTCCTTGGTGGTGAAGCCCTGGTGGTTCGATCCCTGGTCCGGGAAGATCCCACATGCCACGCAGCAACAAAGCCTGTGCACCACAACTACTGAGCCTGCGCTCTAGAGCCCGTGAGCCACAACTACCGAAGGCCACACGCCTAGAGCCCATGCTGCACAACAAGAGAAGCCACCGCAATGAGAAGCCCGCATACTGCAACGAAGAGTAGCCCCCGGGCTTCCCTGGTGGCGCAGTGGTTGAGAGTCCGCCTGCCGATGAAGGGGACACGGGTTCGTGCCCCGGTCTGGGAAGATCCCACATGCCGCGGAGCGGCTGGGCCATGGCCGCTGAGCCTGCGCGTCCAGAGCCTGTGCTCCGCAACGGGAGAGGCCACAACAGTGAGAGGCCCACGTACCGCAAAAAAAAAAAAAGAGTAGCCCCCACTCACTGCAACTAGAGAAAGCCCACACGCAGCAATGAAGACCCAATGCAGCCAAAAATAAAAACAAATAAATAAATTTTTTTTTTAAAAAAGCGGGGGATAGTATTCCTTAATGTGATTAAACCCAATTTCTCTAACCTTCCCCTATTGATGAATACTTGGGTTTTTCCCAGTTTTGTGACAAACTTTATGACAAGCTACACAAAGTTTGGTGACAGACTATACTAGAACCCACATCCTTGTACATTTATTTTTGTGCCCATGTTTATTTCAAAAGGACACATTCCTTTTGGAAAATATGCAGTGCCTCAGAATGAAAGCCAAAGCCCTCCTCTACACCTCACCCTAAGAGGAGGAAAAGAGTCTGACCAGCGTGGGAGATGAGGCTGGGTGTGTAGATTAGTCAATGGCTTGGGAGCATTAAGTGCAATCCTAAACAGTTTGGTTTTTAAGCAAATACAGATTAGGCTTCGCCAAGGGTACAGCGATGGTTGTGATATTGACCCTGTGCTCAAGGGCTCACTTTGGAGTCTGTGATGTGGAGGGGTAACCTTTAAGAGGCCCTTGAGCCTCCCCTTGGACTCCTGATCCTGGGGGCTAGAGCTGTCTCCCTACTCTCCAGAGGAGGCCGGGGGTTGGGGGGGGTGGGTGCGGGTGGAGAATGACAAAGGAGGCCTGGATTCCCCAGCCAGCTCAACCCTTTTCCCCAGGGTCTCCTTTGGGTTAGAATGCTGGGGGTGGGGCTGGAGAGGGAGCCCTTAGTGCAATTCCCACCCATCCCCCCACCCCCACCCCCAGCTCAAGGACCTGAAAAGGTGACCGTCTGTACGGAACTCCCTCCTCAGCCTTTTCCAGGCCTCTCCCACACCTGCAGGCATGAAACTTGAATTCTGGCGTGTCTAGGCAACAAAAGCCCCCAGGTGGACTGGCAGACTTTTCTGCCTGCCTCCCCCTGGGCTTCCTGGCTTCTCTCAGCCTAAATCGCAGCTCCACCCACAGTCCTTGCTCTGGGACCTCCCAACCCAAAGTTCTCTGCCCGCCCCAAGGCACTCAGCACCTCCCTCCGTCCCCCTCTCCTGACTCCGACGGCCAGAGCCTCTCATCTCCTGCAGGACACACCTGCCCTGCAACCCCTGCTCTCCTGCCCTCCACCCTCATAGCACGCAGACTAGCTCCCTATCCTGAGGGCTCCCTCTTCTCACCGACACTCTTCTTCTCTGGGAGCTCTCTTTTATCCGCTCTCCAGATGAGTCTCCCTAAACCTGTTTCCTAGTGAAGCAGGAGGGAAGGGGGCAGGGCACAGCCTTTGAAAGAATGACATAGCCCGAGGACACGACATAAGCTTATTAGAACCAAATGGGTCCAAGAAGGCAGACAAGTCCACTTCCACTAGACCTTGATCCTCAGGATACTCTCATTGTAACACATCAAACTAAATGACACACCCACAGGTGCCATGACCGTTCCAAGACCGACAATAAGGATCAAACAGTGGGCAGTGGCCCAATTCCTGGAAATTCCCGCCCCTTCCTGAATTAGCTGGAATACTCCTCCCACTCATTAGCCTATGAAATCACCCACCCCTATAAAAACTGACAACCCCATACTCTGGGGCCTTTCTCGCCTTCTGAGATGGCCCACACTCTGTCTGTGGAGTGTGTTTCTCTCTAAATAAATCCACTTCTTACCTATCACTTTATCTCTCGCTGAATTCTTTCTGCAATGAGGCATCAAGAACCTGAGCTTCATTAAGTCCTGAAACCAGGTGTGTGATCTCAGTTGGCAGACTGTGGGTTTTGGCCAGGTTCGAGTCCCAGCTGCGTGGGTCCAAGTCCCAATCTGCGGTGCACAGTTTCACTAGTACCCTCTTCCATCAGAATTCTGTCCACTGCATCTACTCTGCTTTTGTCTCCTTGCGTTTACACCACTGTCTGCATCCTGGGGGCACGTGCCGTCTCCCTCCTTGCTGTCTCTTCCTTCTTCTTGCTCTCCTTGCACACTTCCCTCCTCCAGCCCCCCATGCCTCCACCACCTGGT
>RJWK010025341.1:17622-27846 GCA_004363435.1 Platanista minor
CTTACAGTGCCCCTGAGGGCAGTGAGACGGTGGCAGGCTACAAGCAAGCAGAGCATCCCGAGGGAAATGCCAGTCCTGGTTCTCCATCTAATTTCTTTTTTTTTTTTAATTTTTTTTAACATCTTTCTTGGAGTATAATTGCTTTACAATGGTGTGTTAGTTTCTGCTTTATAACAAAGTGAATCAGTTATACATATATTCCCGTATCTCTTCCCTCTTGCGTCTCCCTCCCTCCCACCCTCCCTATCCTATCCCTCTAGGTGGTCACAAAGCACGGAGCTGATCTCGCTGTGCTGTTCCATCTTATTTCCTAAAAAGACTTTGTTGGATGCTTTTCAACTGAAAGAGATGATTAGCTCAGCCCTGACCTTGTTGTGTCTTTGTTCATAGATAATTTTTTTTACTTGAAAAGAAACCTTTTCATTTGTGTTTCCATATCACCTGTGATTTGCCCTGCCTTCCACCCGCAGCCCTGCCAGTTGACAGGAAGGTCAGCAAAGCTGCTGACAAGCAGAGCATAAAGAGGGCTTGGTTCCTGGCAAGGGGGCAGTGGTCTATTTGCTGGCAACATGCTGCGCTTGCTGGTGTTCACCATGCTGGTCCTTTATGGTAAGTGGGTCATCTGACTGGAGTTCTGTAGGGAGGGAGATTGAGCAGGAGGGTTGGAAAGCTTTCCTTAAGCCCAGGTCTGCTCTCTATCCCGGGATGGGAAGGAGACTCTGCCTGTGAGTCTAGCAAAAACTTTATTCTCCTGGAGCCCATGATAGAAAAGGTCGGGGGCCTCTGGTTGAAAGGTCCCTGAGCCATAAAGCAGAGAGAAGCCTCTTCCAGAGCCCTGACAAGAAGACATCCTCAGCGGGCATCGGGTGGCATGTGCACTGCTGTCCCTGCCCCCTGGAGAATCCCGCCAAAGCACTCTGTGTGGGAGGGTGAGGGTGGGGTCGGGTGGGGGGGGTAGGGAGCGGGGAGTCGCCTCAGGCCAAGGGGTGACCCTAAGCAAGGCTGACACCATGAGGAACCTCTGGGGCCTGGCACGGCAATGTGAGATGGGTCCTTCGTAGCATGCCAAAGTTCTGGGGACACGTGGGGGAAGCAGAAAAGCAGAAGGTGCTTAGACTTATCTGCTTTCAAAAAGGGCTCAGAGAACTCACAGCTGGGCCTCTCATTTGCTGGGGAGGAACTGTGAGTTTGCAGACAAATGCCACCCGCCCTCCCACCCTGAGCTGACCCCATGCTTAGTCATCACTCACTTTTCTTCTGCCCCACAAAGGACATAGTGCCCAGGACTTTCCAGAAACCAACGCCCGGGTAGTTGGAGGGACTGAGGCCCAGAGGCATTCTTGGCCTTCTCAGGTGGGTGTTCCTTCACAGCCCCAGACTGCCAACGAAGTAAGAGTTGCCCCCGTCCTGATATGCAATATTATGTATGTTTGTGTAATCCTTATCAACAGGAAGCTCTCCTACCACCTGGATTCTAGCTTTAAAAGATGAATGGGACCAGGCCTAGGAGTTTTTTTCTAAATGCAGAAGGCTTGGAGAAAAGGATTTAAATACCAACCACACTCACTCTCCCAGGCACACACCCAAACACAAACCACATTTACACTCCCAGCAATACCTCTTGTGCCACACTAGCAAGACTGTGTGCCAGACCCACACCTCAGACTCTACACACCTTCACACATACACACACACACACACACACAAACCCCACTCCACACAGTGCGTGTCACACATGCAAACACACCTCTGCACCCAAATGGAGCACGTTGCTCATTTGGCTATTTAAGGAGTTTCCACTTTCAAAATAGGGCAGCTAGGCTGTGATTTAAGCAATTCTAAAAGTGTAAAACTGGCAAATGAACTGGTGAATAGCCACACTTTGAGAGGAATCACTGCCATTAGAATTAAATTCAATTTACAAAAGTTTGTGCCCCAATTTTCAGGGGTAGAGCTGTTGTGTGATATGAGGCAATGAAGGAGGAGCCGTGAACTGATAAAAATGAATACTCCAGTGGTGTTTTTTTGTTTTTTGTTTTTGACTTTGTTTTTTTTGCGGTACGCAGGCCTCTCACTGCCGTGGCCTCTCCCGCTGCGGAGCACAGGCTCCGGACGCACAGGCTCAGCGGCCATGGCTCACGGGCCCAGCTGCTCCGCGGCATGTGGGATCTTCCTGGACCGGGGTACGAACCCGTGTCCCCTGCTTCGGCAGGTGGACTCTCAACCACTGCGCCACCAGGGAAGCCCTCCAGTGGTGTTTCTAAGTATCTGCTGGGGTGAGGGGACTTGGTGTATCTTAAAAACTGTGGAGGAGAGTTCTGGGGACCTAAGTTTGTGGCTTAGGTGATGGAGCAATTCCATGGCTACATTTCCTTCCCAAGAGGGAATGGAGGTAGAAGAACCTGGGTTCCTGGCCCTTTGCAATAATATAGGGTAAGGATGCTGAATGCACTGTGTGTGTATGTCTTTATTCCCCCTTCCATGTACACAGCAAACATCACCAAACGACAGAGCACTCTTTTCTGCTGGTCCAAGGGGCATCTACATGCCCCTTCTCACCACTAGTACAGGTAGCCACTACCAACCAATCAACAGCAACAGGTCAAATGAAAACAATTCGCCATCTCTAGCCCAGAAAGTTGGAGGATGTTTTGAGGTATGGCAGGAGTTTAAGGAGGTAACACGTGGCTTGGGTCAATGCCTTTCAAGAATCACCAACCTATCCCTCTTCTCTCCCCATCTAGATTTCCCTCCAGTACCAGTCTGGAGGTTCCTGGTTTCACACCTGTGGCGGGACCCTCATCAGATGGAACTGGGTGATGACAGCTGCTCACTGTGTGGACAAGTGAGAAAAACAAAGCCCAGCTTTTCTGAGCCCCTGGGAGGGGAAGAGTCTGGAGGAATGTGTATCTTTGACCACTCAGGGCAAGACTTTTTTTTTTTTTTTTTTTTTGCGGTACGCGGGCCTCTCACTGTTGCGGCCTTTCCCGTTGCGGAGCACAGGCTCCGGACGCGCAGGCTCAGCGGCCATGGCTCACGGGCCCAGCCGCTCCGCGGCATGTGGGATCCTCCCGGACCGGGGCACGAACCCGTGTCCCCTGCATCGGCAGGCGGCCTCTCAACCGCTGCGCCACCAAGGAAGCCCTCAGGGCAAGACTTTAAGGAGGTGTTTGGGGGCCTGTGGGGAGGCAGTAGGATATAATGGAAAGTACAAACTATGATGTCAGGCAAACTCAGGTTCACGTCCTGTCCCAGCTTCTTCTAGCTATGTGAACTTGGATGGCTTACTTAGCTCCCTAAGCTCTCACTCTCTTTTCTCTACCTACTTTGTAGAATTACTGTGAGAATTAAGTAGGTAAATATTTAAGTGCCTAGTCAACGCCTGACTGGTAACCATTTTTTCATATTTATTGTGAGCAATGGTTCTTAAATTTAAGCATGGATCAGAATCACCTGCAAGGCACAGATTGCTGGGCCCCACCCAGTAGAGTTTCTGATAGGAAGGTCCAGGTTGAGGCCTGATAATCTGCATTTCTAACAAGTTTCCAGGTTATATTGATGGTGCTGGTCCAGGGACCATGCTTTAAGAACTACTGGTCTAGGACTTCCAGTGGTTAAGGCTCCATGCTTCCAATGCAGGGGGCACGGGTTCAATCCCTGGTCGGGGGCGGGGGGGGGGGGGGAACTAAGATCCTGCATGCCGTGTGGTGTGGCCAAAAAATTTTAAAAACAAAAGAACTACTGCTACTGGTCTAGAAGTTTATATGTCCCTCGAAATCCCTCTATGGGCTGAGACCCATTATTTCATTTATGCTCACCACCACACCTCTCCAAAGTTATGAGATATTCAGCCTCTGATGTTTAGCTTAGTAAATTGGGAAAATGAAGTTGATGGTAGTTTCTGTCACTTCCACAGGTTAGCAAATTGGGGATGAGAGGGTTGGTTACTTCCTCATCTTCCAGGGCCTGGGCCAGATAAGATGGGTTCCTGTCCTAAAGATAAGATGTAAGATGGCTTCCCAACTTTTCTCTAAGAGGGGAAAAAGAAGGATCACTCAGGGCTTCCCTCTCTCCCTCCAGCCAAGTGAGCTACCGTGTGGTGGTTGGAGACCACAACCTGAGCCAGAACGATGGCACCGAGCAGTACGTGAGAGTACAGAGGATCGTGGTGCATCCCTATTGGAAGAGCGATAATGTGGCTGCAGGGTAGGGGCAAGGCGGGGCTGGCCTGGGGCTGGGAGGTGGAGGGCTGACTGGCCAGCCATGGGGTCTTGGCTTCCTTCACATTCATCCAGGAGGACTTTGAGAATTAAGATGTTGGAGGACTTGAGAATATTTGAAGATCTTTGGGGATTTGTTTGATCTACACTGGTTTGCATGACTGGATCCCCTGAATCTCCTTCTCTGCAGATTTTAATGTTCCTGTTTTTATTGTTACTTATTATTCATTTTATGGAATAGACTCCATCAGCAAAAGTAGATTTCTTAAAATGAATCTCACAATGAGAAAACTCCTGCAAGACTGAGCTGTAAACTTTTGGAAAGGAAGTAGTTAAGATGGTAGCCAATTCTATAGCGTGCGTTCAAGTAATTCGGATATTTCTGCAGAGCATTTGACATCTTTCTCCTTTGAGGACTCTTCTCTGCTACGAAGGTCAAAGCACTCTGCTCCTTTCTGAGTCCCCATTCACAACTGAAAGAAGCGAGCTCCACTCCCCCTGGGTTGCAGACCAGAGCTAGGCGACAATGCTGAGACCTCACCAGCAGGGGCTGCTGTTAAACGTAGAATATCCTACAATCCAAATGCGTAGTTCCTCAAATTTGAGTCTTGGCGAGTCAGTCCCCTCCTTCGAAGTCATTGGTTTCCAATTCCGTGGGCACACAAGGCTTAGGGAGGGCTTGTCCCTATGCTGACTTAAAGGAAGGCCTGGTCCTGCAAGCGAGCAATCTCCTTTCCTCCCGCAGCTATGACATCGCCCTGCTGCGCCTGGCCCAGAACGTTACCCTCAACAGCTATGCCCAGCTGGGTGTTCTGCCCAAGGAGAGAACCATCCTGGCTAACAACAGCCCCTGCTACCTCACAGGTTGAGGCAGGACCAGGAGTAAGTCGTCTACATTGGCACCATCCACCACATGGATCTTGATTAGGTAGCTGAGCTTCTGGGTCACTTTTTCTGTGGTCCTAGGTGTTCAGAGCCAAAGACCAGGAACCAGAGATAAAATAACTGGTTCATGAAATCAAGCTAAGAACAAGCCATGGAATAGTCAAGTCAGAGATTCTCAGATTCTTATAACCAAAAAAACAACAACAAAAATAGACACCTTACCTCAGAGAGTATTTTGTTACCAGCCTCTCATTTTATACATAAGGAAACAGAGGCCCAAAGAAATTAAAGACCTTGTTCAAGATCACATGACCAGGGACTTCCCTTGTGGTCCAGCAGTTAAGACTCCAAGCTCCCATTGCAGCGGGCCAGGTTCGATCCCTGGTCAGGGAACATAGATCGGGCATGGCACAACTAACAGCCTGCGTGCCGCAACTAAAAGATACTGCATGCTACAACTAAAAGATGCCGCATGCCGCAAAGAAGATCTCTCACGTGGCAACAAAGATCCCGTGTGCGGCAAGTGAGACCCGGCACAGCCAAATAAATAAATATTAGAAAAAAAAAAATCACATGACTAGTTAGTAACCAGTTAGCTGGGGCCAGAACGCAGGTATCCTGACTTCCGCTTTGGTGGTCATTACACCATCACGCTACCTTCATAGACAGTCTATGAATGAGCCAGGGGTGGCTGCAGGTCCAGAGAAGTCGAGGCAGAGAAGGCCTCAGCTTCTTCCGGTCAATCATGGGAAGATTTCTGGGAGGAAAAGTCATTAGATGACATGGAAAGGTGGGAGAGGCTATGAGCAGAGACAGTTAACAAGGGCAGAGACAGCAGGCCTGGCACAGAAGGCTGTCGGCCATCAGACAGGATCTGAGCTCTGGAGGAGAGGCAAGGCCTTGCTGGGAGCAGCCAGTCTACTGGGGAAACCTGGGGCTGAGAGGGACACCCTTCTAATCCAGCTCTGCTCCCAGTTCACTCAATGTCATTGTAGTTCAATTTCCTGATCTATATATAACATGAAAGGATTGTTGTAAGTATCCAAAGAATTAATTCATGTGCAAAGGCTTTGAAAAGTCAAAAAATGCAGATAAAGGAAAGCTCTTAAGAAATGGAAACAAGGGTGCATAGTCCCAGTTCTGCTTCACAGGGTTTACAGTGTAAGGAGGAAGCAGGACAGATAAGTTATTAACAAATAAGACCATTCTAGTTACTTACTTGAGGTATCCATGAGATTTAAAAAAAAGAAAAGCAGGCTTAGGATTAGTGGTTTGGAACCTGGGAACAGTAGTCAAGGATGACTTCTTAAAGGAAGGTGCCTGTAGCTTTTATATAAAGAGAGACAAAAGGAGGATCTATGACATGCAAAGGGTAGAGAAAAGGAACTTGCCCTGACTTCAGCTTTCATCAGAGCTTGGGAAGGTTTGGCCGGGTGTGGAAGGTTTTTTTTCCCTGGATAGCATCTGGGGCTGACTTCCAATGTTGTGTGTCCTGTTCAGCCAATGGGCAGCTGGCCCAGACTCTGCAGCAGGCTTACCTGCCCACCGTGGACTACACCACCTGCTCCAGCTCCTTTTACTGGGGCTCCACCGTGAAGAATACCATGGTGTGCACTGGAGGAGACGGAGTTCGCTCTGGATGCCAGGTGAACACAGGCGGGAAGAGTCAGAAGTCTCACCCCAGGTCCCTCCCCTCTCTGCTTCCCATCCCCCACCTTTTACTCACCTGTTTCACACCTACTCCCACCCCTATGTACAGACTAAACTTTCTATTCTAGCATCTGAAGGAGAACGATTCTGTGCTACTAGGTCTATATTCACAGAATCTCCAAGTTGAAAAGAAACTTAAAATTCATCTTGCCTGTTGCCCTCCCCCACCTCAAAAGTTTGTATGTGGCCCAACATTTGTGTGTTGGTATATGTGAGTGTTCTTTAGAAGTTATTTGTGCCCTAGATTTTTTTTTTTTAATAAATTTATTTTTTTTATTTTTATTTATTTTTGGCTGCATTGGGTCTGTTGCTGTGCGTGGGCTTTCTCTAGTTGCAGGAAGTGGAGGCTACTCTTCTGTAGTGCATGGGCTTCTCTTGTTGCGGAACACAGGCTCTAGGCGCACGGTCTTCAGTAGTTGTGGCTCGCGGGCTCTAGAGCGCAGGCTCAGTAGTTGTGGCTCACGGGCTTAGTTGCTCTGCGGCATGTGGGATCTTCCTGGACCAGGGCTCGAACCTGTGTCCCCTGCATTGGCAGGCAGATTGTTAACCACTGCGCCACCAGGGAAGCACCTGTGCCCTAGATTTTTAATGGCTGCCATGGGGCTAGGCCTGGAGTGGTGGTTGTAATTGTGTATAAGTTAGCTCCCCTCCCATCAGCCCCAGTTTTTCTTACAGCTCCTCCACCACCACCCTTTTGACCCAATATTATTGATAGCAGAATGTATACAGGTGAATATGGTAGGGGAAAGTGCACAAAATAGTTTTATAATAGTATATATAATTATATATATATATAAATCATCTTCTATTTAGACAAGATCAATCAGCAATGCACCATCTTACAGATTTTTTTTTAATTTTTATTGGAGTATAGTTGATTTACAATGTGTTAGTTTCAATCCCAATCTCCCAATTTATCCCTCCCCCACGCTTATCCCCTGGTGACCATAAGTTTGCAGATTTCTTAACGCAGTTCAACAAATATTCTTGATCATCTGCTAAATACTAGGCACTGTGTTTGATTCATCTGTGTATTAAAGATACAAAAGATACAAAGATAAATATAAACACAGGGTCTAGTGGAAGAACGGGAAGAGCAGACATAGGACAGAGCATTGTAACACAATGTTGTTAAGTGTTATAACAAAAATATGCATAGGGTGATATGCGAGTCTAGAAGATAGGTACTTACCTCTACCTGTTGGTGTCGGAAAAGACTTGCCTTCCCTGAGAAACTAGAGTCTGTACTGAGTCATAAAGCTTAAATAGGAGAAAGCCAGGCAAAAAAAGAGGAAAAGATATTCAGAGAGAGGGAACATGATGAAGGCATGGCCCAAGAACCTAGAACACATAGAGAATGATAGGGCATTCCCTACCGTTAGAACAGAAGTCAGGGCCCACAGCCTCCACGCCCAGCTTGCTGCCTGTTTTTGCATGGTCCACGAGCTAAGAATGTTTTTCACATTTTTTAATGGTTGGGAACAAATTAAGAAAGGAATAAAATGTCATGGCACATGAAAAATATAAAATTTCAGTGTTCGTTAAAAAAAAGTTTTATTGGGGGTTTCCCTGGTGGTGCAGTGGTTGAGAGTCCGTCCGCCTGCTGATGCAGGGGACGCGGGTTTGTGCCCCAGTCCGGGAGGATCCCACATGCCGCGGAGCGGCTGGGCCCGTGAGCCATGGCCGCTGAGCCTGCGCGTCCAGAGCCCGTGCTCCGCAGCGGGAGAGGCCACGACAGTGAGAGGCCCGCGTACCGCTAAAAAAAAAAAAAAAAAAAGAAAAGTTTTATTAGAATACAGCCTTACTTGTTCATTACATATTGTTTATGGCTGCTTTCATGGAGTTGAACAGTTGCAAGAGAGACTGGCCTGCAAAGCCTGAGATATTTACTCTTTGGCTCTTTACAGAAAAAGTTTGCTGACCTCTGGGCTAGAACATAAACTATTACCATACTAGGGAATGTCAGGAGATGACACTAGAGACAGGTAGGAGCCACGTGACTTAGGCCTTCAAATGTCATGCTTGGGGACATGAACCTTTATCTTAGTCACTGGGAAACCACTGAAGAGTTCTAAACAGGACAACAGCATGATCAGATTGGCCTTTTAGAAGCACTCTCTGATGACAAGGTAAGCATGTTTTTGAAGAGAGCAAAATTAGCAGGGAGACTGCTTAGGAGACTATTGCAATTATCCAGGCAAGAAATCTGAGGGCCCGAATTAGGGCAGTGGAGAGGAGGAAGGAGGATCAGGAATGACTTCCAGGCATTTGATTTAAGTGATTTGGGGGAGGTGTTTGTTGCCTCTATGAGACAATATTTATAGAATTTTGGAGGGAAGGTAGTTGAGTCTGAGATCCCAGTGGGACATTCAGTTATAGTTAATTGGTAAGAAACTATATATAAAGAGAGTGGAGCCTGAAGGAGAAAGCTAGGCTAGAGATAAGCTTAACAGGAAATGAGATCCCTCAAATTCCCCCACCCCCGATCCCCACCTCCCCCAGGGAAAAGTGGTAGAATAAGGGGAAAAAACCCAAACAGTGAGTTAGGGGGAAGAACTGTGATAACATAAATATTTGAGTGCTTCAGAGATAGGTGGAGGACAAAGGACCCATAAGGATCTAAAAAAGAGGTAAGAGAAAAGCATAGTAAATAAAGGTTTTACAAAATCTCAGGAAATACTGATAGGTCATCACATAGTATGCATTGCAGCCAGGAGCCATGGTGGATAACTGAAAGTGGCTACTTTGGCAGTTGGCGGGGTCACTGGTAACCACGCTTAGAACAGTTTCAGTGGAGTGGTGAGGGCAGAAGCTTGATTGAAGGGTAAGGAATGAAGAGGCAACACTGGGTCATTTGTAGAGACGTGGATGGACCTAGAGTCTATCATACAGGGTGAAGTAAGTCAGAAAGAGAAAGACAAATATCGTATATTAACACATATATGTGGAATCTAGAAAAATGGTACAGATGAACCTATTTGCAGAGCAGGAGTAGAGACGCAGACGTGTGGACGTGGGGCAGGGGGCAGGGAAGGGGCGGGTGGGATGAATTGGTAAATTAGGTTTGACATAAATACACCACCATGTGTAAAATAGATAGCTAGTGGGAGCCTGCTGTATAGCACAAGGAGCTCAACCCTGTGCTCTGTGACGACCTAGATGGGTGGGATGGAGGGGGGGGGAGGAGGTCCAAGAGGGAGGGATATATGTATACATATAGCTGATTCAGTTTGTTGTACAGCGGAAGCTAGCATGTCATTGTAAAGCAGCTATATTCCAGTTTAAAAGAAAGAAAGAAAGGTAGCGAAGAGTGTAGAATACTCTTTCAAGAATCTTGGATGAAAGTGAGGAATTTTAAGTCTGGTAGCTTTAAGGAGGATGACAGTCATGGAAGGGGTAGTTCTTTTTT
>RJWK010025342.1:0-27747 GCA_004363435.1 Platanista minor
TTTTGTCTCCTTAGGTAGGGTTTTTTTTTTTTTGGCGGTATGTGGGCCTCTCACTGTTGTGCCCTCTCCCGTTGCGGAGCATAGGCTCCGGACGCGCAGGCTCAGTGGCCATGGCTCACGGGCCCAGCCGCTCCGCGGCATGTGGGATCTTCCTGGACCAGGGCACGAACCCGTGTCCCCTGCATTGGCAGGCGGACTCTCAACCGCTGCGCCACCAGGGAAGCCCTCCTTAGGCAGGTTTATTCCTAGATATTTTATTCTTTTTGTTGCAGTGGTAAATGGGAGTGTTTCCTTAATTTCTCTTTCAGATTTCTCATCATTAGTGAATAGGAATGCAAGAGATTTCTGTGCATTAATTTTGTATCCTGCTACTTTACCAAATTCATTGATTAACTCTAGTAGTTTTCTGGTAGCATCTTTAGGATTCTCTATGTGTAGTATCATGTCATCAGCAAACAGTGACAGCTTTACTTCTTTTCTGATTTGGATTCCTTTTATTTGTTCTTCTCTGACTGCTGTGGCTAAAACATCCAAAACTATGTTGAATAATAGCGGTGAGAGTGGACAACCTGTTCTTGTTCCTGATCTTACAGGAAATGGTTTCAGTTTCTCACCACTGAGAATGATGTTGGCTGTGGATTTGTCATATACGGCCTTTATTATGTTGAGGTAAGTTCCCTCTCTGCCTACTTTCTGCTTTTTGTTTGTTTGTTTGTTTTTGCGGTACGCGGGCCTCTCACCGTTGCGGCCTCTCCCGTTGCGCAGCACAGCCTCCGGACGCGCAGGCTCAACGGCCATGGCTCACGGGCCTAGCCGCTCCGTGGCATGTGGGATCTTCCCAGACTGGGGCACGAACCCGCGTCCCCTGCAAAAGCAGGCGGACTCTCAACCACTGCACCACTAGGGAAGCCCTCTGCCTACTTTCTGGAGGGTTTTTATCATAAATGGGTGTTGAATTTTGTCGAAAGCTTTTTCTGCATCTATTGAGATGATCGTATGATCAGTTTGTTAATATGGTTTATCACATTGATTGATCTGTGTATATTGAAGAATCCTTGCAACCCTGGGCTAAACCCCACTCAATCATGGTGTATGATCCTTTTAATGTGCTGTTGGATTCTGTTTACTAATGTTTTATTGAGGATTTTTGCATCTATGTCCTTCTGTGATATTAGCCTGTAGTTTTCTTTCTTGGTGACATCTTTGTCTGGTTTTGGTATCAGGGTGATGGTGACCTCGTAGAATGAGTTTGGGAGTGTTCCTCCCTCTGCTATATTTTGGAAGAGTTTGAGAAGGATAGGTGTTAGCTCTTCTCTAAATGTTTGATAGAATTCACCTGTGAAGCCATCTGGTCCTGGGCTTTTGTTGGAAGATTTTTAATCACAGTTTCAACTTCAGTTCTTTTGATTGGTCTCTTTATATTTTCTGTTTCTTTCTGTTTCCGTCTTGGAAGGTTGTGCTTTGCTGAGAATTTGTCCATATTTCTTCCAGGTTGTCCCAAAGTTCATTTTTAAGTCAGCTGTTTAGAACCCATACTGACTGCCCCCCTTTTCTTCCACAGGCTGATACTGCTTTTGTTTTGTTTTCTCAGTCATTTATTTATACATTTAGTGACTTGCAATCTACTCTCCCCCTCACTCCACTGTGTGAAGCCTCTTGTTTTATGTTTCAGCCTAGCTACCTAGGAATTTCTCCTGGGACAGCATAAGCCACTTACTGGCCAAAGGTTGTGCTTAAGCTCTGTTAGCCAGTTATATTTTTTACTCTTTGCCATTTCATGTGTGTGTGTGGCTTGCAGGCTGCTATCACAGTCTAAGTGGTTTATGTGGTTGCCTCCCCATTTAGTAAGGGAATACCAGCATGGGTTTTTCCTCTCCCAGCACCCCTGAGAAGGTGCAGTCTCAGGCATGCACACAGACTGCCAGGGGTAGGTGTGATTTTGTTTTTATGCCCGCTTTCCTAGGAGTTTTGCCTCTGGGTCAAGGTAGATTGGTGTTCAGCCAGTTTCTGGTTAAAACCCCTAGTGCCTGTGAGGCTTCTGTCCTTTGTTGATTGATCGGTGGATGGTTTAGGGGATGCTTTCAGGCCTGTCCACATCCAGGTCTGATTGCTACTGAGTGAGTGCAGTTCAGCACCTGTGCACAGCCTTCCTGACAACCATGATCTCAGGAGGGCTCTTCTTGGTTTTTTCCATTGTTTCTCTCTGTTAAACTTCTGCCTGCTCTGCCACTTTGCTTGTATCATGGAGCTATGAGCTCCTTCTTAATTGTTCTCTAACAAGACGTCTGTTGCTTTTGACAATGTCCTTAGGTATGGAATTTTCCACGCACTGTTCCCAGTAGAGTCAGCTCCTTCAGGCAGAGCTGTGGAGTCCATCATCCTTGAGTCCTACCTCTTCCCCTGGTAGAACCTCTGTACCACCACACAAGAGCTGGGGGCAGAACACATTGGTTCGCTTTTCCCAGAGGGACACCCTGCCTCACCAGCAGGTGGGGTGGCAGAGATGGTGTCCCTCTTTTTGGCTTGCCTTTTCCCCATCTGGAACCTTGGGTTTACAAGTGAGCTGGGGTGAGAGTAATCGGGTCCTCATATCCTTGGTTTGCTATGCCTCGGGGAGAGTTTCTGTCCTACAAATGGGGGTAAAGTGGAGGAAAGGACCTCTTAGGCACACCTGCCTGGAATAGTTTTTGTAAAATGGGGAGAAATGAGAAAGCTGGCAACCTGTCTTTCCCTGGGTGAAACTGGTTCCTGACTGGGAGCTGGGGAATGAGGGAGCCCAATCTTCTTGGTTGCACCTGCCTTGATTAGAGCACATGGAACTTGGGGTGGGAGGTGGGGTCATAGTTCAAATGCTACAGACTCTTGCCTTAAAGGAAATTTAGTAGATTTTCTCTAATTTTCCTGAATGAGTCTTTCTCTATTTGCTATATGTCCTTAAGGACAATTCTCTTTAAATGATTAATATAAAAAACAATTGTACCCAGTTAAGTGATGGTTTGTTGGGAAGACAATCTACAGTATTTTTCACTCCCCATTCTGAAAGTCATCTTTTCCTGTGCATTATACATGATGCAAACACAAATGACTCCTTCTTTTGGATAACCTTTTTTTTTTTTTTCATGACAAAGATAGTATCTTCTATTACTATTATACATGTTTTTACATACCAGTAATTAAAAAAAATTTTTTATTTTATATTGGAGTACAGTTGATTTGCCATGTTGTGTTAGTTTCAGGTACATAGCAAAGTGATTCAGTTATACATATACATGTATCTATTCTTTTTCAGATTCTTTTCCCATATAGATTATTACAGAGTACTGAGTATAGTTCCCTGTGCTAGACAGTAGATCCTGGTTGATTACCTATTTTATATACAGTAGTGTGTATATACCAATAATTTTATCTCAGTATTGTAAATGATAGAGACACCAATAATTAGTGCATCACAGAACAAAGAAAAGCTCATGCACTCTCAAATTGGTTTACATTTTAGTGGCATTTTACTGTTTCACAATGCTATGGAAATTATAATAGCACTTTGAACTCCCTGGAAAGTGGCTGGAATGTTCTTAACAATGGACAGACAGGATGACTGTCTTAAGGGCACACAGGTGTTGGTGGCAGAGCTGGACTAGAATCCAGGGTCCCCAGACTTCCAACTCTTATTCTTTTCATTAGAAAGAGTGCTCTTAAAAAATCTGTTTATTTTCTGTCTACTTATCTACCCACAAAGATTAGATCATTATTAAACTGGAAATTTTCTCTTTTCCATATTTTAATTCAGTAACAATGTGGTGAAACCTGGGCTTTTGATAAGATTTCCTGTGAAATGAGACATCATCTGGATACATAAATATTCTCACTGCTGAAATTACTTGACATCCACACCTGGTCTTTATTTGATACAATGACTGAATTTTAAGTATCTTCTTGAGGTAAAAAAAAAAAAAGCTATTGAAAACGAAAACAAAAATACCTTTTAAACAGCAGAGGGGGCTGGCCGAATTAATAAAGAGAATGTGTTGTATTACATAGAGTTCATTTTTAGCTGAAGGATTCTCTTCAATACAATCACTAGCTCGAAAATGGATATTTATCTTAACTAAAAACTAATGAAGATTAATTATAATACTATTTTGTAAGAGACTTTTAAAAACCATCACTTGTTTGAAAACCACTCATAAAATTAAGCCTCTAGTTGTTCACACAATGTTACCAATTGTTAAAAAGAGCAGTGAGCTGCTACTAAATATATCAGCGAGCCCCATTAAATTGTTACAGGTCATCGGACTGCATCACTGACTGGTAGAAAGGCTGAAGTTAAAGGCTTCATTGCGAAGGAAACAATCAGACAATATGGATTCTGTGTATAACCATGTCATGACAGGAAGCCAGTAAGAGGTGAATTTCACGTCACTCCTAACTTTTCTTTTCTTTTTTTTTTTTTTTTTTGTGGTACGCGGGCCTCTCACTGTTGTGGCCTCTCCCGTTGCAGAGCACAGGCTCCGGACGCGCAGGCTCAGCAGCCATGGCTCACGGGGCCAGCCGCTCCGCAGCATGTGGGATCTTCCCGGACCGGGGCACGAACCCGTGTCCCCTGCATCGGCAGGCGGACTCTCAACCACTGCGCCACCAGGGAAGCCCCACTCCTAACTTTTCAAAGTCATTGTCCACAGATGAATCTTGAAGTGAATCACTGAGAGATAACTGGTAATTTTAAGATATGCAGTGTTAGTTCAGCAATGGTGGACATTTAAGAATGAGATCTGTGCTCCAAGCAGCTAGGGAGGACTGAAGATTCCTCCCAGCAAAAGAAAGATTCCTGCCATCAACAAATGGCAGAGCAATTGGCTATCATTTCCACAGGTTCTTTTTCTTCCAAATACAAAATCCTCAGTCATGAAAACAAAACATTCATAATTCCTTCCTCCCTCCCTCCATCCATCTCTGTCTCTCTCCCTCCTCTTACCCTACTCCCCTTTATTTATTTCTTTTATTTATTCAATACATACACATTGAATGATTCCAGTAGGCTGGGCACTTTGGTAGAAACTGGGGATGTCGCAGAAGACAAGATAAACATGCTTCTCGTTCTCAGCACTCACATTCTAATAGTGGTGGTTGGAGGAGGTGCGGACAGGCAGTTAACAAGTAAACACAAGATGACTTCACGTTATGATAAGTGTTAGGAAAGAAGTCAGCAGGATGCTGTGACTGAACGTGTCTAAAGCAGGGCTGGGGTGAGTTGGGGTGGAGACTGGGGGTGCTGCAGTTGGGCCATTAGGGGAAGCTTTCTTGGAGACGTTCACCCGAGACCTGAGCGTGAGAAGGAATTGCCAGTGAGAACATTCTGGGCTGAGGAAACAGCAAAAGCAGAATCCCCGAAGTGCACTGAAGGAAAAATGGGTAGATTTTATTAGAATCAACTCAGAATGTGGGAGAGAAACAATGTTGTGGCAGGAACACATCAAAGTGAGAATCTCAAGTAATGTTTACCTCACATCACCCAAGGGATCCTAAATGCCCAGGTGGGCAGAGCAATTAGAAATGGTGATGCGGCTCTTGAACCTCAAAGGAAATACCTAGAGTCACTGACTGAACAGATTATGACCGAAGAGGCTCTGGAACCTCGTCAGACACTGCTCTTCACAAAAAGTGCCTTAGTGTTTTCCCTTCCTCGGTGCCTTAATCTAAGTCAACTTTTCACAGAGATTTTGGGCAAAATCCCAACAGAATGCTAGGTACAAGGAAGATTCCTGATGACAAGGTGTGGGTTGATTTTTGTCCCCAAAAGGAACATAGTCAAAATATAATATTATTGGGAAAAATGTCTGAATACTGTCTCTAAAGGTAGTCTTATCTCTCACCAGCTGTAAGTCGCTTAGGATATGGAATTTTGGTGTGGTTGAGGAAAGGAAGATCTCTGGTATTTTGGGTCCCAGATCTTGAAGCAATGATAGAGCAGGGCCTCTGGCTCACAAAAACCAAAACAGCTCATGACCCCAGAGAGAACCTGGGTCTTAGCTGACACCGTTGCTCACTTTGAAATAATGGTCCTGAATTTTCAGAAACGATTTGCCATAAAATATTTTGCTATCTCGATAATCACTGTTAAAGGTGATTCATTCAATACTTTTTATTTTCTGATTGAAGAGGAAGGTGTAGGGCTTGGCGTGTTCTTTCAAGGGTTCAGAGTTCACAAGAATCACATTATCTTGATATGGATTATTTCCCATCCTGAGACAGAGAAAGCATCAGTCTCAGGTGTTTAGCTACTGTCAACAGAAGTAGGAACTTCAACGGACCTTGTGGAGATCATCCACAACTAGCCAGAATGGGCAAGACAAGGCACATGGGAATTGGGTCATAGGGCATCAGACAAGCAAGCATGTGGTCTAAGTTGGTGCTCAAGTGTCATAGCTTAAGTACAGATGATGGCCAGCAAAAGCTAGTGATAGTTGGATGAAGCTTGGAGGTCAATATATAGGAGTGAGACAAAGGGTCCGCTATGGTATATAGACTTAGCACACAGAAACACACATCTGAAGATATATTCATTCACTCAAGAAACATTTAAAAATCACATCCTTGTCCCTGGCACCAGGAGACACACAGACCAGTGTGTGTGGCAGGGAAGTGAAAAACATGTAAATAAATGATTATAATATAAATCACTGCCCATGTTTGAAGTGTGCACAGGCCATGAGGAGGGCACAGGTAAAGAGCACCTAGCCTAGTCTAGCGGTAGGTGTATGGGGTACAGAGAGAGGCCAGAGAAGGCTTCATGCACTGATGCCCAAGCTGAGTCATAACAGAAACAGAGCAACTGACCAGACCAAAAAAAAAAAAAAGAACATTCCAAGCATTAGGGACAACAGGCTGGTCTCAAATTGTGTTGCTAAGGATTGCAGAGACCCAAACGGTATTAGCAAAAACCCAGCCCCTGGGCTTCCCTGGTGGTGCAGTGGTTGAGAGTCCACCTGCCGATGCAGGGGACACAGGTTCGTGCCCCGGTCCGGGAAGATCCACGGCTGGGCCCGTGAGCCACGGCCGCTGAGCCTGTGTGTCCGGAGCCTGTGCTCTGCAACGGGAGAGGCCACAACAGTGAGAGGCCTGCGAACCGCAAAAAAAAAAAAACCCCAAAACCCAGCCCCTGTATCTGGCTATGCAGAAATAAGACTGGAATAATGGAGATTCAAGGACAAGGTCTTTAAGGACTATGGACAGAGCCAGGAAATACAGTCATCCAGGAAGGCTGAGCCAGGAACTCAGAACAATTGCTAATCCCAGGGCATGAACCCTAATCACAGGGAAAATTGAGGGACAGTGAAGAAACTCGATTCAAGTTGCCAAGTGAATGAGACTAGATACAGAGTGACTTGTTTCCTGGCTGGAGATTTACTGCTTTGTACGTCTTGGTCTGGGGCCAAGAATTTCTCTCAAAGTCAAGAGCAGGGAGCTGGGTCCACAGGTGGGTGCTATCAGGTCTACAGGACCCGCGTGACTGGAATCACAGGCCAGGAACCACAGAGACCAAGGGACAAGACAACAGCAAACCAGGAAACAAGGGCACCAGCCAGAGTCAGTGAGACTTGCTGAGGGAGTCCATTTTCTGACCTAGTTCAGGCTTTCTCTCCAGTTTCCCATGGGGGCAGGAATCAATCCCAGCACAGCTGGGCTTGGGCTTCTCCTTGGAAGCCTGCAATTAGAAGCACCTGGCCAAGACAGTGCACACAGAGCACAGACGCAGCTGTAGCTTTTTGTAAGTGAATCCTCTCATGGATGGGGGCGGGGATCACATTAAAAAATAAATAAAACTGATTGCAAAGATGGAGATAGCAGATCTCTCTGCCACTATTAAACAAACACTGTCTCTGAACTGACTTTGCCTTTAAGTGCAGAGATTGCAGTAGGAATCTCGGCTGTGCACCACCTCATTGGCTCACAATTACAAAGGGACAACATCTAGGATCATCTCCCTGTAAAATACCAAGCTCATAAAAGCCCAGGGTTAACCTGTTAAATACCATGCAAAAAGACATAAAGCACTTGCAATAGCATATTTTTAAACATCTCCACACTTATTTCTTTTGATTATATAGTTGCCCAAATACATATATGATACACACACATACAAACAAACATATACACATATAGTGTAAATATGCAGTATATGTGCCTATGTATTTTATCCATGCATTTATAGTTCTAAAAAATAGACATGTGTGTCTTTTTGGAAGTTCCTTTTAAGGATATATAAGGTGCTTAAAACCCATAAAATAGCTTTTTCCCTGACTTGCCACGAATCTGTTGTGTAAGCGCACAGTAGCAACCCTATGACTCTTAACGTGTTACATACGGTGCTGAAAAATTTTTTTAGTTTTAAGTCATAGAAACCCAAATATATAGATATCAAAGCAACTTTTCAAAGGCAACCTCTAAAAAGGATGAAACCTCTACAGAGAGCTGTCCCAGATTAATGAAACCATTTTCCCCCCTCAAGAGAAAAAGAGAAACATCCTACAAGAAACAGCAAAAGGGAGCCTAACAGTATGTCCACAAGATGAATTTTCTTTGTTTGATTTTTCTGTCCCTTTACAGAAGCTGCCTTTTGGCTCTACTTTAAGGACAAAGATCTGCATAATAATACTTTTGTATTCCTAGTCATATGACCCAGAATACTGTAGTATCAGGTGAAATTTCTAGGAACAATTATATTGTTTCAGGAAAGGATCTAGAAGAAGCCATCTGAGTTGAAAATATAAAGGTAGAAATTTTGATCATCAACACGGGCTACCATACATCCTCAAGGTTATTCAAAAGCCAGGTACCGGGCTTCCCTGGTGGCGCAATGGTTGAAAGTCCGCCTGCCGATGCAGGGGACGCGGGTTCGTGCCCCGGTCCGGGAAGATCCCACATGCCGCGGAGCAGCTGGGCCCGTGAGCCATGGCCGCTGAGCCTGCGCGTCCGGAGCCTGTGCTCCGCAACGGGAGAGGCCACAACACTGAGAGGCCCGCGTACCGCAAAAAAAAAAAAAAAAAAAAAAAGCCAGGTACCTACCTACATTCACTCTGTGCAAAGTAGGATGTAGTACTGTATAGTAAATAGATTTGTAGCCACCAGTACATTTTAAAAAGAAAAAATATTTGTCCAAAAGGAAAAACATATTTATTTTCTTCTTACTAACCTATCAGGATGTTGACTATTGACACCCTTCTTATAATCATTAGTCAAATTCTACTGTAAAAATGGAGGGGCAGAGAAATGCAACAGGGGAAAGAGGGAGATGGACAAGTAGGTAAAAAGAAGATCTTGGATTCAGAGAAATGAGAACAGAAGAAACATTTGGAAGCATTTATTTACTTGATTCACTGATGAAACAAAAAATGTCAATTGACCTCACGGAGCAAAATTGGTATTACCGGACTCTTGTAGCTCACTAGCAATCAACTTGATGGTTTTTCAGGAAAAAAAAAAGTTTTATCTGAAGAGCATAATTGAGCACAATTGTGAGGATCACATATTTGCTATAAAATAGAAAAACAGATATTAAAATACTATTTTGTTGCTAATTTTTCTTCTAATATAATAGTAAATTAAGACCTAAAAAAAAAAAAAATACGACCTGAGAGGTTTTAAAGCTTCTAATCCCACATATGGTACCAGCTGTGGTAAGTTTTCATATGTAATTTCTTGGCTTATTGACTTAAATTATCTAATCACTGTGAAGAGAAACACATCTTGAAAATTCATTTGGCATGGTTCAAGATGGCATAAAATAAGTTCAAGTGTTAAAAGAAATCATCATACAATAGTTCACAGCAAGACCGAGTTTTTTTCAAAAGCATGTTGAGTTTGGGATAAACCCTTTTTTTTTTTTTTTTTTTGCGGTACGCGGGCCTCTCAGTGTTGTGGCCTCTCCCGTTGCGGAGCACAGGCTCCGGACGCACAGGCTCAGCGGCCATGGCTCACGGGCCCAGCCGCTCCGCGGCATGTGGGATCTTCCCGGACCAGGGCACGAACCTGTGTCCCCTGCATCGGCAGGTGGACTCTCAACCACTGCGCCACCAGGGAAGCCCTCAACCTTATTTTTAATGGGAAATCTTCTCCTTCGCTAGCTGCCTAGTATTTTCCCCCAAGACCACCACTGGGTTTCCTGTAACAACAGCATTCTCAGGCACTAAAGGCAATTACGTATCTCCTATAAGTGCTGATTTCACACATGAAAAACATGACTGTGACTACTTATCATTTAGGTAACTTTCTGTTTTCTAAATGGTTTACAGTCTCATGTTATTCAAATGAGTAGAGAAGAAAAGCATGATAAATGGGAACAAGAGAAATGGCTGAGTCCTCACAAAGACAAGCAGAGCCTTAAAAGACAATATTGCCATGGAGAAGCAGGACAACAGAGAGTGACATCAGCAAAAAATCCAAGTGAATTCACAAAAGCTCTGCAGCCAGGCACATTTACTAAAATGGAGCACAAAATACATGCCCAAGGTCAAGCACAGTCAATGGTCACACAAGAAACAAATGCAAGAGCTCTTGACTTTCAACTTGACATTTTGGGCCACGGAAGATGATGGTGCTCCAATGACCCAACTGAGTTGCTAAGTGGTGGTAAAAACTGGAAATAAGTCTTCTTTTGGGTTTTCCCAAAATGCTTGCAAATTTTCCATCTAAAGGTTATGCTCGGTACTTGAAGGCTATGTTCAGAATAATTAAAGAGCCTATAGCTTCGGCAAAAGTTTCTTGGCTTGGTAGGGGAAGGGATGGAGAGGCATCTGCTGTCAAAGGCCATCCTGTAGAACAACGGTGCTCTCCAAATTTAGCCGAAATGTGACGGCTAAATTACGACTCATTGCATGCAGCACAAGAAACAAATATGTCCCTTCAATAAGTTCCACAGAAAGAAAAACCAACAGGGAAATGAGGGCGTGAAGAAAGGAAGAGCCTTTAGAGCTACTGTATGTATGGGCTGGGCCAGCATGCAGCAGACAGAAAGAGGACCACTTGAAGTAACTAACATCTTAGCAGTGTGTCTCTTGTCTGCTCTACAAAAATCCTGTCAGGCCACGTTGGTCAACTCCTCTCCTTTTTCCTAATCTTGAAAGAAGAGGGTGGGAAATAGTGGTGCCTCCTGGGATGAGAGGTGTCATGTACACTGGTCCATCACCCACACAGGCCAATCTGTATCCTCACAGACACACAGGTCTCCGTGACCACAAGGATGCTGTACAGCCTCCCCTGAGACGTCTGGCTCACAGGAATGTGAGGAAGGATCAGTGGAAGTTGTGGACCATTTTAAATTGCCTCTGACCACGCTACCTGATGAGCCTTCCAGCCGCCGCCCACTTTGGCACTGGCTTAATGAAGAGTGCTAGGACTATGGGATTCAGTCTATGGCAATTTCATAACAGGTGCGATTCCTTAGGCAAGTAATTTCGTTCTGAAATAGTGATTGGAAGAGATGATCTAAGAATGTCTAAAATCATGTTTCAGAGGGTTTTGACCACCAGGTAAACAATTATTTCCAACACTTAATGATACAACATGATCAGTACCATCATGAACTATTTATTACATATCTGAATAGGACGTTCTGGGCACTGTCCACAGCATGCTAAACAGATGCCTCATCATATCTGCTTGGAAACGTTTAATCACACCGTCATTCAGGTGCCTTTCTATCATGTCTAAACATTCTCAAACAGTGGGATTTCAACCACTAGAGTCCTTGTGGTTTCATTTTAAGAACATCAAACGCCTTCCCTCCCTGTTGGTCTTTCAGGCTGCTCTTAAAGTACGTAATCTAAAACACCTTCCTCAGTTACACAATTATTTCTTGTTTCCCAAATTTTCCGAATAAGTATAATTGCAGAGGCATCACTGACACAAATACACCCACATCACTGCTCCCGAAGAAGGAGACCGGACGTACATACACAGCACCAGGAATAACGATTATTCAATGATAAGTGATCAGTGAATATACATGAATGCATAATTGGCTTCAGCGAAATTGGGTAAAGAGCCCAATGACATTTGAATGCTCATTAATACCTCTAACCACCTTCAACACTTCTAATTTCGGGACACTCATTTATTTGATATTTATTGATTGAGCACTATATTAGAAACTAGAAAAACACTGGTGAACAAGACAGATTCCGTCCTTGACGTTAGGAAATTTACATCCAAGTAGAAAAGAAGGTACGACCCCTGCACACATGCACACACACACACACATATGCAAACACCCATAACACATAGGTGGACAACAGAAAAACTGCATATTATGATGAGTGTCACAAATGTCAACAAAAAGGGAGCTGTTGTAGACATTAAAGGGTGATCAGGGAAGGCTACTCTGAGAAGACAGCATTTTTACAAAGACCTAAAGGAGGACACTGGAGGCAGGAAAAAGACCAGGGAGTGTCTGGGAAGGAGCAGCAAGAAGTTGGCCCTTGGTAAAACCTGTGAGGAAACGGTCCCGCCTGGTTGATGAGGAGGTAGCCAGTGGGAAGGATCAGGAGAAAGGGTGGCGAGAGGGCAGGGGCCACATGGGGAAGGATTTACTGAAGAAGGAACTATCTGCATCTGATTCTACTCAAAAACCATAGTCACAAATCTATGGGATACTAATAAATTATGTCTTTAAGTGATCATAAACAACATTACTATGTCTTTTCTCAGAAATACATTATGCAACATTGTTTGTATCTTAGGGCAACTGCCAACGCTCAGATTTTGCACAGAAAGACCATTATGGTGGCCAGTTTGTGAGCTTCAGGAACAACTGCGTGCATGCGTGTGTTGTGTGTGTGTGTGTGTGTGTGTGTGTGTGAGAGAGAGAGAGAGAGAGAGAGAGAGAGGAAAAGAATTACTTATTAGACTTGGAAACCATATGTAGGCTCGTTGTGTTTATGTTGTTTAGTCGGTCACAATCATTTTATTCCACGTGACAAATGAAAGAAGAAATAATTTTGAGATTTAAAAATAAAATATATAAAGAGCTGCAATACTTTAGATAGAGGGTAGCAAGTTTTTTCTCCAAGGGCCAGACTGTGGCATGGGAAAGTCCCAGGAAAGAGTGACAAGAGATCCTGCTGGACTGGACTGGCTAAATATTCTAATATCTTACTAGCCATAGGCACAAGGTAATGCCACAGTGTAAACAAATCCACTAACTGTTTCTATGGGCTCTACATCAACGTTAGAGGAATATTTGTCAAATGTCTCATTTTCTGAATGTGTGTGAACACTTCTGGCATTAAATAGAAAGTTGGCACAGAGGATCCCAATGTTCCCAGCCAGGTCTAAAATTCTATGACTCCAAAATTTAAATTATAATACAATTACTAATATGTGGAAGAATTTCAAAAGCAGTTGAAACGGTGTTTTATGACTTCTTTTTCCTGGCTTAACGTTTGTGCAAATTCTAGAATGCTAATTCCTGAAGCTTGGCAGTTTGAACAGTAATTGACTATTTCCTAGTCACTTTGCAATTGCTTTCTTTTAATTGCAGATGAATCAGTACAGCATGTAAGATCTGAAAACTAAGAACAAACGCTTTCGAAAAATGATTTTTTCATTGAAATGAGTCAACCACCACTAAATGATAATCCTACTTTTATACGTCAGCCAGTGAATACCCTCGACTACACCTCACACGATCATTAAGAACACATTCACTGACCACTTATTAGCACCTAAAATCAAGACTGATGTAGTCTAGGGTATAAAAATACTCATTAATTGAGGGAATGAACATAGACTCTGCCTCATGGTGCCAGGGTTCAATTTCCAGCTCTGTCATTTACTAGCTGTGTGACCTTGGGTAATTTACTTAACTTTTCTGTGCCTTCCTTGCCCATTGGTAAAATGGGGCTAAAAATAACACCGACTCCATAGGGCATTATGAGAATAAAATAATATAGTCTATAAAGTGAATGGCATAGAGCCTGCTACATGGTCAAGTTTCCAAAAAAGTTAATATTATTTCCATTTCTATTTTCATTCTACCAGTTCTCATAGTTATCGAGCATACAAACCTCATATAATTCTAGGGCAAAAGTGGCTTTCCAAGAAAGCCAGGCACTGTGCTAATTTCTGGGAAAAAGTACTCACTTAAAACCGTACTTTAAAGTATCCTGCATTCAAAATGAAATGAAGAAAATACAGGCATGTCTCGTTTTATTGTGCTTTGCTTTATTGCACTTCCCAGATTTGTTTTTTTTTTTTTTTTTTTTTTTTACAAATTGAACATTTGTGTCAACACGAGCTGAGCAAGTCTACTGGTGCCATTTTTCCAATAGCATTTGCTCACTTCGGGTCTCTGTGTCACACTGTGGTAATTCTCACAATGGTAGTATTTCTAACATTTTCATTATTGTTACATTTGTTAGGGTGATCTGTGATCAGTGATATTTGATGTTATTACTACAACTTGCTGAAGGCTCAGCTGATGATTAGCCATTTTTTTTAGCAATGTATATAAAGTATTTCTTTTATTAAAGTCTGTACTTTTTTAGACATAATGCTATTGCACACTTACTAGACTACAGTATAGTGTATGTAACTTTTATATGTACTGGGAAACCAAAAACCTCATGTGACTCACTTCATCACGGTATTTTCTTTAATGTAGTGGTCTGGAACCAAACCCTCAATGTCTCTGAGGTCTGCCCATAACATAAAATGAAGACCTGTTAAGATGAATAAGTCAAGCACTTTTTATTTGCTTCGTGCAATACACTCTGCATCATGAGGTACTATGACAGATACAAAAGCACGGGAAAGACTCATTCCTGTTATCTGTTTAATTTTTTTAATACAATAAAATATACGCGCAGTTAAAGGTAGCTGACATACTCATTACATACCCATTGAGCGTTTACTAGGTACCAGGCATTGGTAACGCAAAGATGATTTTATCTAACATAAACTCTGTGAGCCTTCCTTTCCCATCTTTGACATGTAGTTAAAAACATCCCAAGAAGATTTTCTGAGAATCATATGTGAATCACTGCACAGCGATCTGAAATATAACAGAGTATCGATACCCTAAGAGGTTTGAGCAGAGGCCATAAGGGTATGCAGGAGAGGCATACTCTTCCAGGAAGATGACACCAGAAGACTGTCTAGAAGGAGATCTGTGAGGCAGAGAAGTGCAGTAAGGACATCCCATGCAGAGAGGACAGGAAGTGCTACGTGGCCAGGGCTCATGAAGGGGAGCAATTCACACCCCTCACCCTCTACTCACCATCTGATCGTGTTTCTCCCCACCCCCTGCTTAAGAATCTTGAATAAGCTTTTGTCCACTGGGTGAGATCAATGGAATCTTTCACAATCGAATCGCAGTTCACCCAGCTGTCTGGTTACCATCATCTCTTTTACACACAGCCACAGAGGGTACCATGCGACAGTGGTGAAGGGTTCAGGTTTTGGAGTTCGACAGAATTTTCTACTTAGTTGCTGTGACCTCCGGGGAGTTATTCAAACTCCTGAAAGATCCATTCTTCTCACTTGCAAAGGAGGAGTAATAATAGCAGCTACCATTTGAAATTGGTTATAGTCATTAAATGAAATAGCGTACTTAACATGGCATCAGGTACATAAGGACTCAGTGAACAGCAACTATTAAAAATATATCAGGAATGGTATTTTGAGGTTAATCTAAGGACGGCTTTTGCAAAATGGAATTTGGGAATGAGGTCAGCGTGAGGCACAAAGCTTGGTAAGGGTGCTTCTGCAGGGCCTGAGGTGTGAGGCAGACCAGTGATGGTGGAAAGCATGTCAGGACTGGAGGGATTCGAAACAACCAAGGAAAAAACAACCAGGACCTAGGGATGGGCTAGATAAGTAGGAATGGAAAGATGATTCCAACATTTTTTTTTTTTTTTTGCGGTACGCGGGCCTCTCGCCACTGTGGCCTCACCCATTGCAGAGCACAGGCTCCGGACGCGCAGGCTCAGCGGCCATGGCTCACGGGCCCAGCCGCTCGGCGGCATGTGGGATCTTCCCGGACCGGGGCACGAACCCGCGTCCCCTGCCTCGGCAGGCGGACTCCCAACGACTGCGCCACCAGGGAAGCCCGACTCCAACATTTTGATACTGAGCAAATGGTGGTCCAATTTTTAAAGAATGAATAAGTCACGTGAGATGGGCTGACTGACTTTATCATTTCACAACTTGTAATTATACAAGCTTATAAAATAGATGCCATATTTAAAAGAAATTGCTAAATTTAGAATTAGGACATAACCACATTAATTACATTTGCTAGACTGAATCCTGGAACTTTCTTTTTCGCCTTCATGACAAAAACCATCCCTGTTCTCCTGGCTCTCTTTGCACCCTGCTGACCAAGACTCTCTTTTTTTTGTTTTTGTTTTTGTTTTGCGATACGCGGGCCTCTCACCGCTGTGGCCCCTCCCATTGCGGAGCACAGGCTCCGGACGCGCAGGCTCAGCGGACATGGCTCACGGGCTCAGTCGCTCCGCGGTACGTGGGATCTTCCCGGACCGGGGCACGAACCCGCGTCCCCTGCATCGGCAGGCGGACTCTCAACCACTGTGCCACCAGGGAAGCCCCAAGACTCTCTTTGATTAAGGAGTCAGGCTCCTTGAAGCCTCAGGGCCTCCCCCCTTAGGCTCACCCTGGTTGGACTTGCACCATCCAGTTGTACCAAGAATCTTGCTAAGTCAGTTTAGACGGAACTCCCCACCCTCCATAAATGATCACCCTTGATATCTGATCAAATTCTTCACCTTCTACCCTTGGTATCTGATCACCCTGGTCTGCCTTTAGCAAGAATCCTACTAGGTCTGTTTAACCAGAATCTTCTCTTGCTCCTGATGCTTCCTCTTAGTAATTTCCATCCACTGACTCCCACCTGCTCCTTGGCTATAAATCCCTACTTGTCCATGTTTTATTTGGAATTGAAACCAGTTCGTTACTGAGGTCTGTTTGGCGCTGTTACAATAGTCCTGAATAGATCTGTTTTAAACCGCTTCAACCACTGTCTAGCTCTGATTTTCTTTGAACTTCCCAGCTAATTCCTTCTTCTCCTGCCTCCTAACTGAGGGCCTTCCATGGAGTTCAGTCCATAATTCTTCTCTTTTTCTGTTAACCGTCTCCCTGGGGTGGGAGGTTGGGGGGCAGGGTTCATCTTATTAAAATTCTATTGGAACTCAGGCCTCCCGTTTACCTGCTCAAGGCACCTTCCTTCATATTCTAACTATGCAAAATTTCCCATACCTAGAAATAGGTTCGAGTGAAAAATAATGACAATAAAATTATCAGGAGAGAAGCAGTAATTTACAGGTCAAGAAAGAGATACATTACTCAAGCTTTTAATACCAGTGCACACATTATTTTGCCAGTAACTTTTCTTAAATCAAAATGGACCAAAATATATGAAACCATCCACGTGTCCCCTCATGAAATATTTTCTTATGTGTAACATTTAGAGTTTCTTGATCCCCAAAGGAGATTAAAATACATACCCAGTTAAGCCCCACTATAAGGTGCTGTTTGAAACATTTGAGTTTCTTATTACTTAAGACCCAGGAAGTCTTTGATTAGGAAAGCTGCCTTGCCAGGAAAGTGACTTTTCTTTCCCCAGGAGACAAAATTAAAGAGGGCAAAACTGCTGAGAGCTGTGAGTGCCAAAGGCAATATGCTGTATTTGTCAACAAATCCAATGCCTTCGCGGAGAGGAGAGAACATCTCAGCTGTTCTACAGTGGATCGTCCCTGCATGTCATTACACGCGACACAACACCACTAACGACAAAATGCAAAAACACCCCACCAAAACCATACAGGGAATTGAACAGTGTGGCCAGAAACCCAAACACGTGAGACAACATCTGAGCATAATGCCTGATTGCCACACTCTGACTGCAATCACCCGACTAGCTGGGCATTCACGTATTAGATGGGTAATATGGAACTTCATTCAACAAGTTCATTCAAATTTACCAAAGATGGTGGTGGTGGTGGGGAGTGATTTCATAGATGACTCCCAGGTTTCCAACTTAAGCAACTGGGTGTGTGGGTCATGGTGACATAGATGGGGACAGAGAACAGCAGAGGACTGAGGAGAAGATGGGAGGGGGCGTTTATGGGCTGAGTGTTGGAAATAAGAGGTTGATGTGACCGTGAAACACCAGTGGGATGTCTTCTTATTTCATACACAGGAACCTAAATGTGATCAGTAATTCAGGGCTGGGTTATTAAAGGGAATGAATTTACAGTACTAATTCAAACTACGTCATCCTTGCTTCACTTTTGCTATTTAAACATTTAGCAATTATCTAAATCTACTTAAACTTATGGTTTGAATTTTCTCCTAAATCTAGTGTCACTATCACTCCAACTGGATCATCTCAAATTGGCCACATCCTTGCTTTCAAATATAATCTATGAAATTGGGGTAATCCTGGCCCTCTTTGTCCTGATAAATAAGTTTAAATTCTCTCTTAAAGACCAGCTCTCTGCTTTTCCCCTGTAGGACAACCAGTAAGGACAGGTAATGCAGCAGTCAGGTGGCTCTGATTGCCATGGGTCTGTGCCCTGCTCTGCCATGTACTAGCTTTGTTTTCTTTGGCAAGTTCTTTAGCTTCTTTATGCCTCAGTTTCTTCATCTGTGAAATGCAGAGTACCTTTCAGTCTTGCTTTATAGCTCAGTACATAATTTTAAAATATTATACAGGAACTTAAGAAGAATTGGTATTCTCCAATTGTTGATTGAAAAAGTCCACTTATGACCATCAAATGAAGCTTTTTAGTGTGTGTTCACATCTTCTATGTCTTCAGTGAGTTTTTTGTGAGTTTCCTCCATCATGGAGAAAAATATCTTAACATCTACCAAAGGTGATGGTGGATTTGTCAATTTCTCCCTGAAGTTGTATAAAATGTTCTCAAAGTTTAAAGTAAGGATTAAGGGAGGTAACTCAGAGAAGATGCTCAAAACAATGCCTGGAGGGTAGCAGAATATGCCACCCCAAAATATGCCACTTTGGCATGAGGATTATTTAGAGTCAAAGGCATTTGAAAAACAGCAGGTACAAGGAGAACATTGTGTTTTGACATCCCCTTTGCTTCCTAAAAGCAGGAGATAAACCTCCCATGTGAAAGATGGCCTCCCTGTACTCGGAGGAGAGAAACATTGTTATCACCAGAGTGGAGGATGAGAGAATTCTGTACAAAGAGATGTTATAAAAAAAAAAAAACTCATCCGGGCTTCCCTGGTGGTCCAGTGGTTGAGAGTCCGCCTGCCGATGCACGGGACACGGGTTTGTGCCCCGGTCCGGGAAGATCCCACGTGCCGCGGAGCGGCTGAGCCCCTGAGCCGTGGCCGCTGAGCCTGCACGTCCGCAGCCTGTGCTCCGCGACGGGAGAGGCCACAACAGTGAGAGGCCCGCGTACCGCAAAAAAAAAAAAAAAAACAACAACAACAACAACAAAAAACTCATCCTCCTTTAGCCTCCCTGTGTATTTTAGTTACCGTTGCCACAATTCCGCCTTTTTGTTCAACCTAGTATATAAACACGTAGGTCCTGCTACTTCTTTGGGTCTTTATTTCCTTATGAAGACCCATGTCACAGAAAATTTATATTAAATAAACTTGTGTAATTTTCTGCTGTTGATCTTTCTTACATCAAATTAATTTTCAGGCCCAGCCAAAGACCCTAAAAGGGCTGACATAAAATGATATCTCCCCTGTATGGGGCACAAACCGAAGTACTTAACATATGTTTGCTATTATGTTTTTAATCATAAATAAATACAAACAAAGACCTCAAATATTTGAAGTGCCAGAGAGAAACGCATTGTGTATCACTACAATTATTTTGTCAGATTTGTACGTTATTTGATTTATAATTCCCAGATCCTCTTGGGATGGTAAAAAAAAAAAATGCCAGCACTAATGCTGGTTGTTTAAAGTGGTATCATCTTCTCTGTAAACGTAGCTTTTAAATAAATATTTTAGGCGAAAATTCCTAGCACATGATGAAAATGCAGTGAGAATGAAATAAACTCGGCCAACGTGCCTTTCATTCTTTTCTCTTTTTCTTATAATTCTCATCAAGCTGAGGTCTTTTTCACTACATAGTAAATGTTGTCCTTGGGTATTCTTAAAGTGTCAACAAATACTAAAAAGATGTGAGTTGTGATAAACTCTATTACATTGTTTAATAAAGGAATTATTCTATCATACAACAGAGAAGATGTGTCTTTCAGAGAGTATTTAATAGATCTTTTCATTAAAAAAAAAGGCCAATTTTGGTAATAATTGGTCTATGTAGAAATAACTATACTATTGTGAATGACTGGGTTGTCTAAGTAAACAATATCACACCATCACCTCCACCACTACCATCAGCAGGCAGTGAATGTGTATGTGTATATACATATATATATATCTCTCTCTCCTAGAGTTTGAAACAGCCTCATCAGTATGATTTTCATCTTGACAGTCATATGTCTCTGAGACATGACAAACACAACATCCCATAATTAGATTTTAGTTACCTTACAGGTGTCTAAAATAACCAATGTACTCAAACGGCACCAGCAGTTCTTGGCTCTAAATTACTTCTGATGAAAAAGTATAGAAGAATAAAATATAGTAAGCTTTATCTCAAAAGACATTAACTTGCAGAGGATTTATAAAATACTGAAAGAGTAAAAGAAGACAACAGGATGAAATCCTCTGCTAAGATAGGTGAAATAGTCCACCAAAACTTTACTGATCTACCCCTATTAAGGAGAAAGCTCTGGATTTCTGCTGAGGTAGGACTGGGGTTAACCAATATCAAAGTGACAATTCAACCCCAAAAGAAATGAATACATTTAAACAGCAGAAAAATATACAATATTTGCATGAATTCTGTAGTAAACAAATCATCGATTGAACAAAATTTAATTTCTTTTGCCTCTGGGTGTAAGGCTGCATCAGACAAATTGGCTATAAACATAATTTTTCAGAGAACAAGAAAGAAAAAATAAGGAATACCTTTGAACTTACTGGAATCATATACAAATCAAGAGCATATAAATATTTATTCAGACTCAACCAATGTCTTGAAGAATCCTTCACTTCTGTAGTAACTGTGGCCACATAACAAGACACAGCCAGAACGCGATTTGCAAACTTTAAGCTTTGACACTGAAGGAGTCGGTCTTGATGATGAAAAGGGCCTTGTTTGCTCTATGTAAATCACTCACAATGCATGGAACCAGATATCCTGTCTCTAGCTGAAAGCCTACGGTTGAATTTTCCCATTAGTCTTGCCAAGTCTCAGCTGACTACATTACAGATACATTTTCCAAACTGGGTTCATCTTTTAGAGCCACAGATAAACATTTCTTAGCCTTGTAGAATTATAGTGGAGAAAAAGAATGGAATCTCCATTAACCTCTAAAACCATGGTTTGGGCTCTGGTCAGCTTAGAGGCCTGGAGAGGTCTTTAGAGATCACTATGCTCAGCAGATAAGTGCTGGATATTTTTCAGATTATCCCTAGTCTTTAAAGCAACCTGGCAGATGATAACGACACTGCCCCCATTTTACAGATGAAGATACTAAGGTACATAGAGGGGTGCACTAAATTCTCCAAGCTCATACTGTTAATAAGTGAAAGAGCTGTGTTTTGAGCACAGATTTTTCTGTATCCAAAACCCTGCTCTTTCAACTTTACTGTCAAATAGGTGACATATTATCTGATGAAATTGACTCACTCATACTGTCACTCCTGATTTTAAGTAGCATTTCATATGACTTGCATCCTGAGATTGCAAGATAAGGAGCTAGAATAATCCTTTAGGGACACTTATCCTCAATCCTTCTTTTTATAATGGAGGTAGCTGAGGCCTAAGGACTCAACCAAGGATGTATATATCAAGGTAATAACAAAGTTGGAACTAGATTCTTTTCTTGAAGCTTAACATTAGGCATGCCATAGGAGGACGTGACAATTTTAATTTTCTACCGTTAAAGTGAATGATGAAATAAATTTTTGAGATTCCTGTTTTCATTCATTGTAATTATTTATGCTAATACATAAAATAAGAGGCTCTTTCAAGGGTGCGTTTTGAAGTTGATGCCACTACAGAACCCATAGCAGAAAGAAATATGTGGGAACTTGGTTTAAAAACATACAGAATACATTTCACACTGAGCTCTAAAAGCAGGCCTTCAGCCCAATTTCTGGAAAAAATCAAAGAGCAGGCAGAAAACAGACAGGAGGAACAGTTATTTTAGCACGAAAAGTAGGATAAATTTACCAAGCCAATCATGCGATGATGTGTGCAGATAAAAGATGCAGAGAGAAAATTTGCAACATTGATACACGAACACATTTGAATGCAAGAAAGCAAAAAACCAGAAAGCACAATTGTCCGAAATGTGAATAAACATTCAAATGATGCTGCAGCTGCAAAATTTAAACTCCAGGAAGAGACATTTGCAAAGGAATTTATTAACTGGATGTGATTTCCCGGTTTCACATAGCCAGTGGCTCTTTTATAAAGCAAAACGTACAATTTGTCTTGATAGAAACAATATCTCCCCCCTGTTGTACTCAACCAAATGGCAGAAAGTCTTTTTTGAAAGACTCTGCTTATTACAGAGCACAATACTATTGCTACCCAGACGCTCAGGCTCTGAATACATAGTTATTTCACCTAATCAAATGCCTGATATATTGAATATGGTTTCTACAGTAAGGAGGTTTTCATGCGACGGCAATTAGTCTTTCCCTAATGGCAGTTTCTTTGTAGAGCAGTTTCTTTGTAGGCGTTAAGTTCCTTGCTGAAACCAACCATTGCTTGCCAAACCTGTCTATCTGTTCCTCCCACCGTCCCTCCCTCTCTTCACTTCTATCCATCCATCCGTCCATCCATCCATCCATCCAACAAATATTTATGAGTCTATAACACAGTAGGGGATATAAAAGTGTATCAAAAAGCTTACTGTTGGGGACTTTATGACGCTAAGATGGTCTCCGACCAGAAGACAGACCCTGTTCTTAATCTAGTACACCTCTCCACAATGGTGGATGCTGGCAAGTGAGTCCTTTTATTGCAGTCTTTGAGTTCAAACTGCAATGTAGGAACTGTAGTGCCAGACTGGATCATTTGTTTTCCAGAATGGTTCTCAAAGTGAGGTTCCTGCACCAGCAGCAGCAACACAGCCTGGGAACTTCTTAGCAATGCAAATTCTTGGGCCTTGTCCTAGACCAACTTATGTTTGAGAACCCAAATGCATCCAAATCACTTGGAAGACTTGATACATCACAGAATTTGCAGTACTAACCAAGGGTCTAGACCACTGATGAGTGAAGTCAAGGAATAAGAAATAAGTCGAAAACTTAAGAGTGGCAGGTTTTAAATGTTTGATTAAGAAGTTTGGACAATGATGAGTTGGTCAATTAGGAAATCTTTTCTGAGGAAAGAGCAGATATGGTCAGAACTTTTATTTAGGAGACCTTGGAGCCTCATGAGACCACAGAACGGCAGACAGATGAGAGGGGAAGGCATTGTTCAGGTGAGAAGACACAGTCATTGACTCTTTCTGTAATGACCCAGGAACCTATCAGGCCTCAGAGGAACTGGGACCATTCGCTCAGTCTGCATCCTGAGCTCAGGATGAGGTCTGCTCTAAGAAGTATCTCGCCACTGTTGTGGGAGTCTCTTCATTCTATAATTTGATTCTGTCCAGTTTGGGGATTTCTGCCTTGCCACCTGTCACTGCTTCCTTGGTTCCCCTGCCCAGCCTCTTTCTGCTACCTTTTGCCTTCCTCCCCCCATTTTCATTTCCTTCATTAGGAATTTGCCTGTTAATTGCATCCATTGAAATGTTTGCTTGTTCATTGGTTTTCACAGCTGCTCCTTAGAGAGCTCACCAATTACATTGCTCCTCTGAACAAAGGCTCTTCTAGGTCACAACACAACCATAGCCTTTACCTGGCTTCCTTTTCATCTGTTGAATATCCTCACGCCGAAAACAAACAAACCCTGATTCACTTTAACGTGTTAAATCTATGTTGCCAGCTGACCATCCTTGTAACTTTATGCTCTGACAGGGCATAATTTGTCACGCCTTTCACACAAATAATGACACTGCTAATGAGGTTGTTTCCAAATAGGAAAGACAATAATTATATTTTTGTGTTTCCACAGATACCTTCTTGTACATAAATCAGTATACGGTGAGTAATAAGTACAGGTACTATAAAATATTATTCTATCATCTCTGTTCCAATATTTTGGTCATACTTCAAAATCTTACTATATATAATATCCAATGCACACGTGGGCCAAGATGTGCTTTTCACTGTGAACATGGACAATTTATTGATTAAGAAGTTAGTTTTGAAACAGAGCTCCCTTTGGTTCTATGCCATTTGGATATCACACTTCAATGTCTTTAAAACACAAAATGTTTTCTTCCTGGAAATAGTTCATTTAGGAGGATCACGTGATTTATTTGATGACTGAAAATAAAGTAAGAAGAACTACAACAGACACCTCTCGTTCCCTGCATCACACCCCCTTGCTTCACCTCTGATTTCAGCCATGGCTGCACAGATGGACGGTTCTGTGCCAACTCAGATTCTCTTTGCCTTTGCAGTGTCTACCGCAAGTGACAAGTGCCAGCACAGCCCAGAACTGTGGGGGAGTTAATGTCCCAGGAGCAATCCACAACCAAGGGGAAAAAGCCAGTGGATAAACCTTTGGCCACACATCCTTCAGGTAGAAATTCCAGGAGGGATCCCAGATCCCCTTGGAAGTCCCAGGGCGACCACGTTCCCATGTCCACCGTGGAGAACTCATTCACCTGCTCTTACTTTGGTCTTTGCTTCCTCTCCCATTCACTCTCCCCAATGCTCGGGATCAGCTCCCCAACAAAGGATCATGCCCAAGTAGCTGTCCCAGGCAAGCAACCAAAGCAAACACGATCGATCGTTAATATATTCAGCAATATCAATCCCCTTTAGATCTGACACCACATATGTAGTAGTTTTGATTTTTCCATTGTCGAGACCTTTCTTTTTTCTTTCCATAAACTACACAATAAAATGAAAGGAGCAGAGATCATAGCATTGCCTCAAGTGTTTCCACTGCCTTTCTTTTTTTTTTTTTTTTTTTTTTCCCCATTGCCTTTCTTACCTCACACAGATTAAGCTGATCACGTCTCTGGTGATAAATCCAAATCTGTCCAACACTCCAAGAAAAAAGAAGCCGACACTATGTCATCTATTCCCACAATTCCATGCCTAACCTAAAGCACAACATTTTAGCCCGCAGATTTACAAAAAATGGCATCGGCCCGCTCTGCCGCTGCAGATCAACACCAAGAATACAGATGAAACATATAAAACACATCTGGTCCAGATTCTGAACAGGCAACTAAGGAGTTAAAACAACACAGACTTGAATATGTCAGCAGCCTATTAATACGCCTGGAATTACTAGCCAGAAACACTTTCATTAAACTCCACCATGTAATCAAAAAAGAAAAAAAAAAAGTTGCTTTGCATAGGGTGACTGAAAAGGAAGCTGTTAGAGATATGTGATTTAAGGGAAAAGGAGACAGTTTTACCTTTGATTATCAATTTTCCATTCTTCTTGCTTCTAAAGCAGGAAAAGATCCAAACGTTGCAGTTTTCTTTTTTTTTTAAGCCGATGTCCCTCTTGGTATGTGATGCTCAACTGTTCTGAAACACAATGAAATGCAATAATTAGATGCAGTAACTACCCTGAAACAAAAAGATACTTAAGAAGATTGCCTAAGAACCACCCGGGCAGCCATTAAATTCAGTGATGTGAGAAGAGCGTTTCACAGAAAATTCGTGTGGCAGGGCTCTTGCACCATGTTACACTTTATTTTTATGCTTTTCAGAAAAGAAAATCAACTATACAAGTAAAAAACAATATCACCGTAATAAACAGGTTGGCTATTCTACAATCTACTTTTCTACTCTTAACATTTATATCCTCTTTAAAAAGCAATAAAATGCAAGCATTGATCATGTGATTTTGTAAGACATATGACACACACCAGACTGTGTTCACTTCCTGGGCTTATTTGTTCACTTATTTGTTTGAACAACGCTACAACTAAGCAGCTGTGACTTAAAAAAGGGGTTAAAAAATATTCTTTCCAGGGTAGTTCTTTTAATATCACAGGAGGACACCAATTATGGCAGAATCTTTCCAAGGGCATTACTAGGTGCTGGCTGATGCCTAAACCAAAGCATTACCCCCATTTAATAACAATACTTTCTCACGAAAGCGATAAAATGGACCTTCTAATCGGGCCCAGACTTAAGGAGGGGGGATACCTAGTATGACCACATCACATGCTTTACGCTGAGCTGTCATTTTCCTTTCTGAAAGGTCACGGAGACAAGGACTTGTGTTACATGCACAAATGACTGGTGCTGAAAAATGAAAGTATCAACAGAATGCTGTTTCTCTTTGCTTCTAAGCAATATGATTTTGTGGCCCTCGGTAGCACATTCAAATAGCATCAGAGGGAATGAGAAAAAGAGTCAATCTAAGTATTAGGCAGAGGTGCAGGGATATTCAGAATTGAATCTGGGGGTGAGTAATTTCTTACCTCCTAATTATTTACAAGAATGATAGTGCTTGAATAAACGGAGAAATCGTTTCACAGAAGAGGAATTAGAGGCCAGAAGAGGTGACAGGGCTTGCCTAATTTTATTAAGTTAAGAGACACAAAGGCAGAAGGACATCTCAGAATCTCTGCCTCAAAGTTCAACCCCTTTCGAAACCCACAACACTGTATTTGTTTCCAGAAAGAACACTGGTCATTCAAACAATTCGGGGTTAATACAATTCTCTGCAGAAGCTGTTACAGCAATCATTTGAGGCTGGCAAAGTTGACAAGTTAAGAATTAGAACGCTGTGGGTGGTAAAAAGCAAGAACAGTAGCACAAAAATATCGTGTATTTTCATAGCACATAAAGCACCTTGGGAATATTATATTTTCACATGTATCTCATTTACCTATGTTATAAAAGATAAAAATGGTTTTCCAGTATCAAAAACTTTCAGGTATAATTATCATTATGAGCCCTGGTTTATGTATGATTATTGTGTTAAATATTCTTAATATCAAAGGACACTGAATTTTTCCCTACATATATGAGAAATAGGTTACTCAAGGAGATGCTGAAAACTGTTTACTTTCTAAACATTTGGAACTGACCATTTATTCATTTATAAATATTGAGAATCTATTCTGTGCTAGATATTGTTCTTAATTTTCCATAGGAAAAAATGAAAATATTATGCAGTTTTTGACCGAGACACACACATATACAATAAAAATCAATTTTATTACAATTGGGATTTTTTGTTTTTAATATTTATTGGAGTATAATTGCTTTACAATGGTGTGTAAGTTTCTGCTTTATAACAAAGTAAATCAGTTATACATATACATATGTTCCCATATCTCCTCCCTCTTGTGTCTCCCTCCCTCCCACCCTCCTTATCCTACCCATCCAGGTGGTCACAAAGCACCGAGCTGATGTCCCTGTGCTATGCGGCTGCTTCCCACTAGCTATCTATTTTACGTTTGGTAGTGTATATATGTCCATGCCACTCTCTCACTTTGTCACAGCTTACCCTTCCCCCTCCCCGTGTCCTCAAGTCCATTCTCTAGTAGGTCTGTGTCTTTATTCCCGTCTTGCCCCTAG
>RJWK010025343.1:0-27744 GCA_004363435.1 Platanista minor
TTTGCAACATTCAGTTCTCACTCCCCCTTTTTAATATAAAGTATATACTAAGAGATGTGGTTTTTTAATTGAAGTATAGTTGATTTACAATATTGTGTTAGTTTCTGGTGTACATCAAAGTGATTCAGTTATATATATATATATTCTTTGTCAGATTCTTTTCCATCATAATTTATTACAAGATATTAAATATAGTTCCCTGTGCTATATGTAGGACTTTATTTATCTATTTTATATATAGTAGTTTGTATCTGTTAATCCCAACTCTTACTTTAACCCTCCCCTCCTTTGGTAGCCAGAAGTTTGTTTTCTATACCTGTGAATCTATTTCTGTTTTGTAAATAATTTCATTTGTATTATTATTATTATTTTTTTTTTTTTTGCGGTACACAGGCCTCTCACTGCTGTGGCCTCTCCCATTGCAGAGCCCAGGCTCCGGACGCGCAGGCTCAGCAGCCATGGCTCACGGGCCCAGCCGCTTTGCAGCATGTGGGGTCTTCCCGGACTGGGGCATGAACCCGTGTCCCCTGCATTGGCAGGCGGACTCTCAACCACTGCGCCACAAGGGAAGCCCTGTATTATTTTTTAGGTTCCACATACAAGTGACATAATTTGATATTTGTCTTCCTCTGTCTGACTTACTTCACTTTGTATGATAATCCATGTTGCTGCAAATGGCATTATTACATTCTTTTTATGGCTCAGTAATATTCCATTATATATACCACATCTTCTTTATCCATTCATCTGTCGATAAACATTTAGGTCAATTCCATGTCTTAGCTATTGTAAATAGTGCTTGCTGTTGCTTTTATAAACCAAGAGTTGACTAGCTAATTCACTCACTCAGCAAATATCATTTCCTCACCTAGTATAAGAAGCACAATTTAGTTCTGACAATACAGTGGTGAATTAGTCAAACTATCCCTGGCATTGTATCTTTAAAATTTTTACCTTTTGACACCCTTCACCCATTTCTCCCATCCTCCACCTCCCCCCAGCAACTACCAATCTGTTCTCTATATCTATGAGCTTGTTTGTTTTTTTTTTAAGATTCCACACATAAGAAGGATCATACAATATTTGCCTCTCTCTCTCTGACTTATTTTACTTAGCATAATGCCCTCAAGATCCACCCATGTTGTCACAAATAGCAAGATTTCATTCTTTTTTATGGCAGAATAGTATTTCAGTGCATGTATATATATATATATATATATATATATATATATATATATATATATATATACCACCATTTCTTTATCCATTCATCCATCAGTGGAGACTTAGGTTGTTTTCTGTATCTTGGTTGTTATAAGTAATGCTGCAGTGAACATGGGGGGTGCACATATATTTTCGAGTTAATGTTTTTGTTTTCTTCAGATAAATAGGTAAATGTAAAATGGCTGGATCATATGGTAGTTCTATTTTTAATTTTTTGAGGAAACTCCATACTGTTTTCCAGAATGGCTGCACCAATTTGCATTCTCACCAACAGTGCACAGGGATTACCTTTTCTCCATATGCTCACCAACACTTGTTATTTCTTGTCATTTTGATAAAAATCATTGTAACAGGTATAAGGTGATAGCTCATTGTGGTTTTGATTTGCATTTCCCTGATGATTAATGATAGTGAGCATATTTTCATGTGCCTATTGCCTATCTGTATGTCTTCTTTGGAAAAATATCTATTCAGATCTTCTGCCTATTTTTAACCAGATTCTTTGGTTTTCTGCTATTGAGTTGTATGAGTTCTTCATATATTGGATATTAGTCCCTTATCAAATGTATGATTTGCAAATATTTTCTCCCATTCAGTAAGTGCCTTTAATTTTGTCGGTAGGTTTCCTTTGCTGTGTAGAAGCTGCTTAGTTTGATGTACTCCCACTTACTTATTTTTGCTTTTGTTGCTTTTGCTTTTGGTGTCAGGTTCAAAAAGTCATCACCAAGACCTATGTCAGGAAGCTTGCTGCCTATATTTTCTTCTAGGAGTTTTATAGTTTCAGGTCTCACATTCAAGTCTTTAATCCATTTCAGGTTCATTTTTGTGTATGGTTTAAAATAGGGGATCCAGTTTCATTGTTTTGCATATAGCTTTCCAGTTTTTCTAACACCATTTATTGGAGAGGAGAGACTGCCCTTTCCCCATTGTATGGATATATTCTTGGCTCCTTGTCATAAATTAATTGATTATATATGCATAGGTCTATTACTGGGATCTCTATTCTGTTCCATTATGTGTCTGGTTTTACAAATACCATACTATTTTAACTACTATAGCTTTGTAATATAGTTTGAAATCAGGGAACATCATGCCTCCAGCTTTTTTCTTCTTTCTCTAGATACTTTGGCTATTTGGTGTTTTTTTTTGGTTTTTTGTGTTTTTTTGTTTCTGTGGTTCCATATACATTTCGGGATTATCTGTTCTATTTATTTGAGAAAATGCCATTGGAATTTTGGTAGGGATTTCATTGAAACTGTAGATTGCTTTGGGTAGTATGAACATTTTAACAATATTGACTCTCCCAATTCATGAACACAGGATTGCTTTCCATTTGTGTCTTCTTCAATTTCTCTCATTAAAGCCTTAAAGTTTTCAGTAGACAGGTCTTTCACCTCCTTGGTTAAGTTTATTACAAGGTATTTTATTCTTTTTTATCCAATTGTCAATGGGGTTGTTTTCTTTATTTCTGTTTCTGATAGTTTGTTATTATTGTATTAATTTTGTATCCCACAACTTTACTGAATTCACTTATTATTAGTTTTAACAGTTTTTTTTTAATGGAGCATTTAGATTTTCTATATATAACATCATGTCGTCTGAAAATAGTGACAGTTTTACCTCTTCCTTTCCAATTTGGATGCATTTTATTTCTTTTTCTTGACTAATTTCTGTAGCTGGGCCTTCCAATACTATGTTGAATAAAAGTGGTGGGAGATGACAACCTGTCTTATTCCTAATCTTAGAGGAAAAGTTTTCACCTTTGTACCACTAAGTATGATGTTAGCTATGGGCTTGCCATATTTGGCCTTTATTATGTTAACGTATGTCCCCTCTACACCTTCTTTGTAGAGAGCTTTTATCATAAATGGATGTTTAATTTTGTCAATTGCTTTTTCTGCATCTATTGAAATGATCATATGATTTTTATCCTTCATTTTGTTAATGTGGTGTATCACATTGACTGATTTATGGATGTTGAACCATCCTTGCATCCCTGGGATAAATTCTACTTAATCCTGGTGTATGATGCTTTTAATTTTAATTAGTTTAAATTGAATTTGGTTTGCTAATATTTTGTTGAGGATTTTTGCATCTATGTTTATTGGGGATATTGGCCTATAATTTTTTTTTCTTTTATCCTTGTCTGATTTTGGTATCAGGATAATGCTGACCTCATAAAATGAGTTTGGAAGAATTCTCTCCTCTTCTAATTTTTGGAAGAGTTTGAGAAGGTATGGATTAATTCTTTGTTTTAAAGTCTATTGTCTAATATTTTAAATTTATTTTTAATTTGTATTCCTAAGTCAGTGTCGGTTGCATCTAAATGGTTTTGTTTTTAATTGCTTGGGGAGGAGGGTCTGTCTTTGTGATCTTTGTTAAAATTATAGTTTTGCTCACTTCAAAAATGAATTGGTAAGCATTCCCTCTTACTCAGTGACATATAGCAATTCATGAAACCTGAGACTAAACATGTTCTTAGTGACAAGATACACAGATTATCTCATCAGAAAAGTAATTTGGTGTCTTCTTCCCTTGCAAATTCCCTTCCATTGACTCGACATTATCATCATATCAATTTAATATTCTAAACATCCTTAGCATGCTAAAAAAGTATGTATATTTCCCTTTTAAAAACATGACATTTCTTTTTCACTCTTTCAGATCTACTACCTACGTTCTGTAACTCTTGAAAAAATGTCTCTAGCATGAATAGCCAGCTGTTGTACAAGAAGGGTGGCCATCCAAACCCAGGTCTCTTTATGAGTCATTTTGCTTTAGGAATCAAGCCTATATTCTTTGAGTCGTAACTTTCCTTTCCAAAAACATCACTGTGTGGAGCTTCTCCTGCACTGAAACCAGCATAAAACAACTTGGCTTATACTTCATGTGGTTTCCTACACAACAAACTCAAACAAACAAAAGCATAAAATACGTGGCCACTCTGATTGAAAAAAAAGTCAGGATTTGGCTTGGGTAGTCTTAGTGAGGATAGTGAGGAGCTCAGGGTTCTTCTTCAGGGGACTGAGCTGCCACTTAGAGCTCTGGGTGCCTTCTGTTTAAAAGTGAGGCTATCAGTTGGAACAGTAAATTCTGATTCAATATTTTAAAAAGCTGCCCTACCACGCTGCATGCTGCACCTTCACAGCTGATGGCCGAGATGACGTTCTCTACTCCCAGACTCCAGAGAGGCCAAGAGCCAACTGCCACATTGGCCCAATATTCACTGAGGCCAGGTTCAACCCTTAAGCTTCTTTATATCTAACTCTCATTTTGCTTTCTGGTGATGGATCTTTAACTAGTCACACAACTGAAAATTATTTTCATAAAACAACACAGTCCAAGCAGTGTTCTGAGGGACACTAGTGACCTACAGATATCAGTACGTGTTCCAAAAGGAGAGGGAAAAAGAGTATGTCTTCAAATTTGGAAAAAGCTGGGTTAAACAAAACCGATTTCTAAGAGGGAGGAGATATGGGAACATATGTATATGTATAATTGATTCACTTTGTTATAAAGAAGAAACTAACACCATGTAAAGCAATTAAACTCCAATAAAGATGTTAAAAAAAAAAACCGATTTCTTTACTGCACAGCCATACAGAGCCTGTAGTATACTGATGTTCTCTGGGACCTCTGAAACTTTTTTTTTTTCACAGTACACCTATTAACATTTCCAAGTACATTATTTTTGGGTATATTTTAGGGAAACAGTATCTTAAGTAATTATTACTATCATCACCTATACTTAGTGCTTACTAGAACTTGAGTACTGTGTTACATATCCCCAACTATAAATGGGATATTATTAAACTATATCTCACTTAATCCTTGCAACATCTCTAAGAGTGGGAGTTATTGTCTTCATTGCACAGTGCTATAGAGAGGTTAAGTAATTAGCCCACAATGACAGCACTAGTGAATCACAAACCCTAATTTGCATTCAGATCTGTTTTCAAAGTCTACGTGCTTAACCAGTAAGCTACATTTGCTATAGCACTACTGCACTTTGCAATGGTTACTTCATAAAATAAGACTTTATATTACACTGTAAAAATCAACTTTCCCCATGCTCTGAGAACCAGCATATCTTCTCCTGCCCTGAGAGCCAGCCCAGCAGATCCTTCTGTCAGTGAGCAACTTCCCACCATACTGCAGCCACTCTCGACCAATGAGAGCTGAATCAAGTGTAATGCATGTTGATTTCTTCCTTGGGGTCTCTCTGTCTGACATTTATGTATGTCAAGAGATGTCTAAATGATGACCCGACCTTCTACAAAGAAACAAAAGAGGACAGAGAGCTGGATGTTAAAATGCAAGCTTGATAGCATCTTCAAGGACACAGTGGAGGAAACAGAGGGTAAAAATTAGTGGGCAATTAGGCTTTGGTGGAAATCCTTTGGCAAAATGAAGGGTACAACTGTGGCCTAGGAGGAGTGCCCAGCCATTGTGTGAAATTCTGGAGGCTTGCCATGACCTCAGAGGATCTGAAGAGAAGGAAAGAACTAATTCCAAAGAACTTGCTGGAAACTCATCTCCACAGGGACCTTTCATTCCATGTACGGCTGTGGCCCCTCCCATTTAAGGGTCCCATCTCCGGTGCTAACAGGATAGCCTTGTGCTGCCTCTTTTATTGGTATCCACGTTTCTCAGTCCAGTAACCAGCCTTCTTCCAGCTCTGTTCTACGCAACCTTCCATACAAAGAGACGAGAAGTTTATAACTGTATAATTTTACATATCAAAGGATGGTCTGCTAGCAGAACTAACCTAGAGTGACCATCTTACTCAGCAAGGGCCATGACAGCATGTTTTACAGAAAGAATGCCCAGTTTAGAAATTTCCCACCTCAAGACATCCAGGAATTTAAATTGCCAGACTTGGAAGGTATAGTTTTGAGGAACCCTATTCCTCCTCTCTTAAGATGTCCCCTCATCCTCTCCATTTAAAATGGTTAGGACTTTTCCACATGTGTGAGTTAGCTATTGTTGTAAAACAAACTAACCCTAATACTAGTGGCTTAAAATAACTAGCATTTGTTATTTATTATGAGTGTACAAATGGGCTGAGCACTTCTGCTGATTTGGGCTTGATTTAATAGGTTCTATCTGGGCATACTCGTGCATCCTTGGTTAGCTGGCCAATCGTCAGGAGGCTGGCTGGTCTAGGACGACTTGAGCTGGGACGACTCACCTCCATTCCACAAGGTCCCTCATCCTCTAGCAGGCTAGCCTGGGCTCATTCTCATGGTAACTTCAGGAGCTGAAGGAAGGAAAGAAAACAAATTCCAATGTATAAGCACATTTCAAGCCTCTTGTGGTGCATTTCCTAACATTTCATTGACCAAAGCAAGTCTCGTGATGAGCTTCAGGTCAGAATAGGAGGGAACAACAAAGTTACAGGGGAAAGGCCATGGTAGGTACTCTCATGCATCACAAATATCTCTTGACTTCAATTTGAATCATATGGTGAATAGAGTTATGAAAGTGGCTAGGTTAGGGCTAAGAAGAATCATACTAACCTAGGCTCTTTGATGACTCCCAATTCCAGAATTAGCCTCAGACTCAACTCAGAATATTGGAAGCCCTTTCTACAATTTCTACAATTTTGGTCAAAACTAAAAAAATGCAGTACTGAAGGGGATCAGGATATGCCACCCCAAAATATGCCACTTTAACATAAAAATTATTTTAAGCTGAAGACATCTGAAATTCAACAGATGTAGAAAGAAGGCTTCCTGGAGCTTCTCTTATCTGAATAAAAGCAGAAATTTCTGGGAAGTCAGGCTACCACAAATACCCTCTTCGGGGTGAGTCTGTTCCCAGGAAAAACACCAAGAATAAACCTACCATAATCTCCTCTCCCAGGGAGTTTTATGGCCATGAAGGAGACAGAAAGATCACTCAGCATAGACAGATATCACAAACTTTTTAAACTCTCGTTTGTCTCATTTGTCTTTCCTTAAAAACAAGCAAACAAAAGCAAAAACTCCCTTATCTTTCGTAAAAACAAAAACTTATTTGTCCTTCCCACAGAAGCCCTTTCTCCGCTCTCTCTTTCCCCTAACAGGTTAGGTATATAGGCTGCACCCCTTTAAGTTACTCATCACTGAGCACTCGTGCATGTATCTGCGTTGCATGTGTAAATTTTTTCTCCTCTTAATCTGTCTTTTGTCACTCTAATTTACAGGACTTACCCAACCAGCATACAAGGTTAGAGGAGAAGTTTTTCCTCCCATACAGTACCATCCCTATGAACTACCCAGGTCAGAAGCCACACTCTAAGAATGCCCTATTTAAGCCATTTGAGTTGGAGTCGTATGTTGCTTACAGCCAATAGCATCCTACCTAATTGAGTATTAGGTTTGAGTTGCCTATTGAACAACTAAAGGGAGATATCAGGGAAACAAATGGACTTATGAATCTACATTTGTGGGAAGAGGTCAGGGTAGAAGATAGAGACTTGAAGTCTTAGGCATATAGGCTCTAGGTAAAGTCACATGATTGGATAAAATCACGTTGGAAGGAATGTAAAAAGAGCAGAGAAGAGGGTACAGGACTGAGTCTTAGGGAACTCTAATATTTTAAGTTGGGTAGGGGAAAAGGAGATAGCAAAAGACACTCAGAACGTTGAAGAGAGTAGGAGGAAAACCAAGAGAATGTGATGTTATGGAAGCCCAAAGGGGAAAGAAGGGATTTCAAGAGGGAAGAGGAGTTGCATTATGTTGAAAACTTCTGAGAACCCATGCTCTAAAGCCATTTTGGACTTACAGAGCTTCATCTGTTCCAGAACCAGCACCCTTGCCCTCTATGCTCTAAGTTGTTGAATTTCTTTTCCTCTGTCTCACATCTCCAAGCCATACTGTCCTTGCCTCTGTGACTTCACCTGTATTGCAGCCTCCCCTGAAAACATGCCTCCTTCCATCTCCCCTCTCTAACTCCTGCTGTCCCTCCAGATCTCAGCCTAGACACTGCTTCTCCAGAACTGGCTGAGGGAGCCCTTCCACATGCCTCCAAAGGACCCTGCACTTCCCCTATCCTAGTCAGCTAGGTCTGCCTTAACAGAATACTCGAAACTGGGAGGCTTAAACAACAAAAGTTTATTCTCTCACAGTTTTGGAGGCTAGAAGTCCAACATCAAGGTGGCCATCACAGTTGGTTTCTGATGAGGCCTCTTTCATTGGCTTACAGACAGCTGCCTTCTTGCTGTCCTCACGTGGCCTGCACACAGAGAGAATGTTCTCATGTCTCTTCTTCTTATAAAAACAACAGTCCTGGTTGGTTAGGGCCTAACCTTATAATCTCATTTAACTTTAAGTACCTCCTTAAAAGCCTTATCTCAAATACAGTCACATTGGGGGTTAGGGCTTCAACATACGAAATTTGCAGGGAACACAATACAGTCCATAATACCCATCAAAGCACTTATTGGATGATAACTTCTGTATTTCCCATTTGACTATAAATTCTGTGAGGCTAAGCCCAGGCAATGTGTATATTTTATTTCCTATTATCTTTAGCATGTAACACAGTGCCTGAGGTGCTGAACAAATTTATGGACTAAATGAATGAGAACATGAATGCAAGACTGGCCTCTGCTCTGCCATGTGGCTAACCCACATAGATAGCCTAGGCAGTACCCTAATTGAGAATTCTCCTCCCAGGAGTGTCCCATTTTCAATGGTCAGTAAAATCCAGCCCATTTGAAATAAATGGAAGGAAACCCAGTGTGAATCAGTGAGAAAGCATAGAATTGTAAACGAAGTTTTGGTACTTTCAAGGAAGCCCTAAAAAATAATCTGTCATGTCTGAACTAAGGCTTTGTAATTTGTTCACTAATTGTTTGCCTTCCAACAAATGTTGAAAATAGTTTGAAATGTAATGAAAGGCCTTTCTTAAGTAAATGTTGCAATCATCCTGAAAATGAGTTTATACTCTCCCTTTGTAAGCAAATTCTACTTACTACATACAGATAGGGCAAAGGTAAACTTTAATCCAGCTTCCAGGAAAAAAAAAAAAATGTTCAGTTGTTTAAGTCCTTGTTGTTCAGGGTTTCATCTTTAGGAAAGATGAAAATGGATGAGAAAAGGGGGCTTCAGAGGGGCTCAGAATTGTATTATTTCAAAACTCTGTCTTTATATAATATCAAAGTAGTGAGTTTGATTTACAGATGTTAGAATACTATCTTTAGAAATAGGAAGTCAGCAATGGCATATATATTCTCCTTCCTCCCCTGAAGATTACACACATAGTTTTTTAAAGATATGAAAATGATTTAGAAATATGGAGAGAAACTGGCTTTTTTTAGGAATTTCATTTCTAGGTTTTCCTAAACTCTAACAAGTGTTAAGGGAAAAAACATCTTTTAACAAGTTTCCAACTGTTCACCGATGTTAATCCTTCAAGGGTGCCATTCTTCTTCTTTATTAAACTCGAGTGTATTAGGTAAAGGCTGGCTTGGGGTGTAAATGCCTAGTTCCAGTTAGAGCAACACAAGAAAGAAGAGGCACTCAGCTCCCCGAAGGTTCCAGCTTTCTCCGTGTAACTGGATTAGGGCTATTCTCCCAATGGTGGCCCCACGAGGCTCGGTGACATGTGACAATCATGCTGACTTGCAGCCCATGCTGACACAGACTGTGCTAACAATAACGCTCAGACACACCCCAGCTCATTCCTCCTTCTAACCCCAGGTGGTATCAAATGGAAAAATGATTCTAAGAGGTAGCACAGGCGATACCTCTGGCTCGAAGAATCACTGCAAAGAGCCAATTCCTTTAACAACTGAATCGTACAAGAGGGAAGGGACAGATGCTGGGAAAGAAATACTAAACTTGGATAATTATTTCATTTTAGCACAGCTCCAAAACAACCTTACTTTGTCCCTTTTTGGCCCGTGACATACACATAGATTTGTGGAGATTTTCTGTTATGTCAGTGAGTTCTTGTGACATTATGGAGAGAAACAAATATGGCTCAGAGATTTTAAGAGATTGCTGAGAATTAGTAATACCCAAAGGAAAAGTACAGTGGCCACTTGTGCCATGGGCTAGTTCAGATGTGGCCTCTTCTTCCAGTTTATTGATGATGGTCCCCAGGCAAAAACTCACTGGTAAGGCCACTTTATAGTAAATATTTCTTCCTTTGGCCACCAGGCAGTTCTCTAAGGTAGCTGTAGCCTGCAGGTCCTGAACTGTGGCTTCAATTTTTTCCACAGTGCAGAGTTTGAAGGTAGGCACAGTGCCATGTTTAAATGGAGCGAGTATGAAGGCTTTGGGGGATACAATTGGAAGGGTTTGGTGGGTAATGTGTGTAAGTAAAGGCTGTATCTTAAGTGCCTGGCAGTTCTTGGCAAGGTCCAAGCTGGTCCTGTAAAAGGATTTTGGGCCTCTCTCCAGCAGAGTCTGAGACAGCAAGACGCACCCTCTGGTCTTGGCTGTAACCCACGGGTGAAATTGCCTTTCCTGGTCCTGATGGGATAAGGAAGATCTCAAACTCCTCAGGCTGCTGGAATAACCTCTACGTGCACACATGTGCATACACACACACACACACACACACACACACACACACACACACACACGCCTGCGGTAAGCACTGCCCCAGGTTGGTAAAAACAGTAATCCTTGCTCTCCTCTGGCCTGAGATTCTCTCCTTCCTTCTCACTGGGCCTGCGGGCTGAGGGGATTATGAAGCTTATTTTGATTTTGTTCATATCTGGTAAGTGAGAATTCTCTGAAGAATTCTGAGCTGTCCATTCTGAGCTAGAAGGTTGGTCTTTAGCTAAAGTGCATTTGCAATGTCCCTAGGACTAACTTGCTTTCATAGTTTCACTCATTTGGGCCTTACTTTCTTCATCTGTGGATTGGGACTACAGTGACCTACTCACAGAATTGTTGAGGCTTGATGAGAGGAAACGATGTATGTCATAGTGCTTTGTAAACTGGAAAAAAAGGTAACCGTCATTAATAAGAGTCATTGATCAATAATCAAATTTGCACAGATATAAGAAGGGGCTTCTGGGAACATCCTTCTTAGCCGTTTTCTAGCTGTGTGAACTTTAGCAAGTTAATGAACTTCTCAGAGCCTTCATTTTCATACCTATAAAATTAGGGAAATGATATCTATTCTTAGGAAGCTTTTGCAAGAATTAAAAATACATCCTCTTACACTGAGCATGATGCCTGACACACAGCAGACGCTTTTTAAATGGTAGTTATGGCTACGGCATTAACCCGGAAGACATCTGTGCAGATGGAATAGTCCTTCCTTCTCTAACTTGCCAAAGTGTTCTTTCTTGCTCAGAAATTGAATCCCTACCTCAGTTATTGTCATGAGTGTGCAGGGGTATGGCTAATAAGAATGAAGTCTGGGGCATGAAAATAAATAATTCATGAACTGCACTTTGAACACTTTGCTTGAATTTATATGAGAATTAGTATTTCAATTTCCTAGACTGAAAAGACGAAGGCACCAAGAAACTGAAAACAAAGCAAACCAAGTCAACTAATCAACCTTCCTAGTATACAGTTCGGAAAATTTTCTATCAAGTTAGCAGAGGTTGGTGTCTTTATTGACTCACAGGAGAATGGGAAAATGCATATATATTAAGCCCTGCTAAATAATAAGCCATAACTTTCAACTTTTAAATTTAATAAAGAAAAAAATACCCTAAAGCCTTTCAAGAAATAAGATAGCTTTCAGAGCCATATTATGGTCTGTTAAGAGGAAAAAAAAAGAGAGAGAGAGAGAAAGATCAAAAAGAAGAGGGCAAGATAGAGGGGAATAGCCTTCCATTACGTTAAAAAAGAAAAAAAAAAGAAAAAAAACAACATTTTAAGACCTTGTAGAATACAGCCATCGTTGCACATTTGCAAACACAAGCTTATGTGATGGTATCTTCTCTTGTCACTCGTCTCACAGCAATAACTTGAGACAGAAGTTTCCCATCTACCCAAACGCTTAGATGAAAGAACTCACATATATGTCCATTACCACTGAGGACCCAAACGAAGCTCGTGGGTCCTGGAACCAGAGTCAGCCATGGCTGGGCTGGCACTTGATTCAATTATATCCTCTAAAGAGAAAAGGAGATAGTTTTGAGGAGAAAGAGTAGAAGATGAAGAGAGCAGGAATTAGGGTTGCAATGGACTGAAAAAAATCTCTGTGTGTCTCCTCCATCCCCTACACTCAGAGTCACTCTCTCTCACACACGCACAGACACACACGAAAAGGTGATGTCCACTCACTCTTGCCACGATGGTCCTATTTGGCTGCCATTTTTGTAAGCCCGGGTAACATGGCAACGCAGGAACAAAACTTGCTGGTCAATTGGTCATCAGCTGTAACTTTATCTAGGGGTACTGCCAAGCCTTGTCCAGGAACCTAGAGACCTGACACGCAGTTAGGGAGTTTCTGTTTTAACAACCCTGAATAGAGCTTTCTTATTGGTCACTCTGCAAACAAACACACTGAGACCAAAAACACTGCAGAGACTGCAAAGAGATCCCACCTCCCACACCAGCTCTGATCACTGAGCGCTGTGGGGAGAATTGCTCTGAGACCATATGCAGGCTTGCTCACAGAGGGCTCTGAAAGTGGAAGCAGTGAGACCGATAATATATTTGCCACAGTCGTGTTCGATAGACTCACACAAAACAATCACACACGTAGAACACCAGAGTCACTGTCATCTAAGGATCGATAGCATCTGCAGCGTGGTTGGTCTTTGGGTTGCAACTGCTCCTTGGGACACACACAGCCTCCAGAAACATAGTGCCAATAGGATTTTTCTCACACTAACCCTGCATTAGTTTGAGTTTCTGTCCTACCTGGTTTGCGTGCTGTTGCTGCTATAATTTCCCCTCTCTGTCTAAGTTTTTGTATTTGCATAATCCTGCCTGAATTATACAGCTAGGTTGGAGAAACGTCTCTGGCTAGTTAGGAAAATCGATAACTTTCTTTGATTTTAATTTCACACATTTGGTGCTTGGTAGGCTTCCTTTAGGTTCACTTGGCTCAATATATCCTGTGCAACCCTAACCCAGTAAGGGACTGTATCCCTAACTGTGCTCCTCTTTGCATCCGTTTCTCAAGGTAGCAATTTTTCTTTGGCATCTGCCCCTGTAAGTTCTTCGAGTCCTGGTAAGATCTCGAACTTGCCTCAACTGCCAAATCAATGCCCTCACAGACTCTGAAGCATTGGCCCCAGGCTCCAGTAGCCACAGCCATATCGATCATTAGTATCTCTCCGTGTCCATTGTTCCACTTCTGCTTCCCGGGAGGAACTACCCCATGATGCGGGGCAGGAAAGACGACGAGCTTCTAGGCAAACTGCCAAGAAAAGTCGTAAGAAACTGACCCATTTCAAAAACTTCCTTCTTCTTCATTGCTGCTACCTCTGCAGAGAAATTCCCTTTCAGCCTTCAAGTCCTTTTTTGACTCTTGCCTCCCTTTGGGCAGATACCAGATAGCAGCTTCAGTCCCTATTAGGGCACCCACGAGTGCAAGAAGGCAAAGACGAGACAGAAGAGGGATTTGACTGGTAATGAAAATACCTCCCCTTGTACCAATATTGTGCTTCCTTTCTATCTGCTGTGCCTCCTTTGGGGCTCAGGTGCCAACCCTACATGGCCCGTGTACACAAGAGGTCGAGAGGGGCCAGAAGCCCTTCCTCACAGCAGGAAGAGAGCAGACACAGCTTGCTAGCTTGAAGAGAGAGAAGTGAAAATAAAAGTTTTGTGGCATTTACCTGTCCCTTTGTAGAGGTCTAGCTACTTGTGTACACTCCATTAGACTCTTTCTGGATGTCCTATTATACTTATAAAAAAATGGCAGCAACCGGGACTTCCCTGGTGGCGCAGTGCTTAAGAATCCTCCTGCCAAAGCAGGGGACACGGGTTCGAGCCCTGGTCCAGGAAGATCCCACATGCCGCGGAGCAACTAAGCCCGTGCACCACAACTACTGAGCCTGTGTTCTAGAGCCCACGAGCCACAACTACTGAAGCTTGTGCTCTTGAGCCTGCGAGCCACAAGTACTGAAGCTCAGCAACAAGAGAAGCCACCGCAATGAGAAGCCCATGCACCGCCACCAAGAGTACCCCCCACCCCCGCTGGCTGCAGCGAGAGAAAAGCCCAAGCACAGCAACGAAGACTCTATGCAGCCAAAAAAATAAAAAAATAAAAATGACCATCAGATGGTCCCATCACTGCCACCAGGAAAAAAAAATCATGGAAATTCATGAACACAAAATAGATTATCAAGTAAAAATTAAGAGTACAACTAATATTCCTCTAGCCATTTGGCAGATATCAGAGAGATAAAATTTAAATTTAGATTGATAAACCTAATTGTCAGAAAGGAAGAGACAGATGGGTGACTAATCTGATTCAAGGGAAGAAGAAGGTATGTTTCTTACATTAAATAGATTTACCTTCCAGTCTTCCATGTGGGAAAAATAATATTTGCTTTTCTTTCATTTTTCATCCACTTGTGACAAGTACACCGTCTTGAATGCCTATGATTGGATTAAATCACTATAAATAGACCTCAGAAAATTCACTCTGACTCTTATGCAGAGTGACTGCATAGAATAAAATAAAAGTCACTCTGACTTTTACTCATTCCTGGCACTTGGATGCAGGAATTTCACCTCTCCTTCCTGATTTTTTTTTAAAAAAAACCTTTACTATGCTTTTTTGGCCTGTAAGGTAGTTTTTTTCCACATGGTTGCCATACGCCAAGTGATGAAAAGTCTGCAGGAGGGGGAAAAATGCAGAATTGTATGCAGTTTGTTAGCGTGAACAGAAGCCCTGGGACGAATGCTTGTGTGTGACCCTTAGAGCTGGGCAATAATTCCAGGCTCCAGCAGGCAGCAAACATAAATTTGATGCAAGGAAATCCTGTTCTAACAATTGGTCTATTTAAATTCATTTACAGTGTGCTTAGTTGTGCTTCAGTCACACATCTTATGCAAGTCACAAATAAATAAATATATAATGCTCACCAGATAAACCAAGAGTTGGGTTTCTGTAGCTCTTCCCCTCTCATAGGAGGGATAACTTGCCTTAAACGATGGAGATGGCTGCTTCGATGCATGCTTCCTATGTGAGGGAGTAAAATAAAAATACCAGCTCATTGTAAACTGGTTTTAATGGGCCTCAATCTGACTTTGAGGGAAGAATGGGATCCACAAGAGACACGACTAGTAGTCCAGAATCTATACCCTGAAACTTCAATTTTAATTAAAGAAGCCTATGCCATTTCTCTAAATTGGTAATAAGCATTATTTTTCTTTTTCAGGAACTAAATTTTCACTGCTTCCATTTAGTAATCTCAGTCTAAGAAACTTTGCAGTTGACATTCACATGAATGGACCGTGTGTTGAGATAGAATCCTATTCCTTTATTCCTATACACACGGCCTCAGTGAGAGCATTTACTCCCTCTGATTGTTTGGAACTAATTTCTTGATTTATTTGTCTTAGTTATATGCTAGATTATAAGCTCCTTGCAGGCAAAATACAATTCACATTGGACAATCTAGAGGCGTCTATGTTTTTGATGACGATGATGATGACTGGAATGTCTTCAATATCCTATCAATTACTCCCATCAAGAGCTTTAAAAGAGTTACCATGATAGGGTTTTGAATCTCCAGAAGACTTGATTTTCTTTTAATTTCAACAAATATTAGTGGAAAAATCATCAAAGCCAGAGAGTGGGACAAGTCCTAGATTCAGCAATAAAGGCAGGAAAATATTTCATGGAGATTATATGGAGTCCTACAGGTGCATTAGAGCAAAAAGCCAAAGACTAGCTTGCAGAAAGCATAAGTGGAGTTTTGCAATGAAGCTAAATTACAAGGTAAACTCCAGGATGGAATATAATAATTCTTTTTTTGTGTCTGAAATGAAAGTGAGCCCAAGGTGAGAATGGGCATCAGCCTCCATCCTTCTGTAGGGTAGCCCAGAATAAGGAAAGAAATGTTTGTATGCAGACGAAGACAGAAGAAAACCAGCTGCAGACTCCCTGGCATCCAAAAGCCTCAGAGATATTAACTGGAACAATCGGGCCCCCTCAACACCACCAGACCTATGAGCATAGATGTCTTTGCTTCCAAGGTCCACTGATGTCTCAGCTTCCAATGCCTGTGAGTCTCCACATACAGGCTGCCCTCTGACTGGTACGTTCAGATCAGGCCCACCCAAGACTCACTGGTGTACTGCAGACAGAGAGGGCCGATAAGCCTCTGCAAACTGAGCTCTCTGGTATCTCTGATCTGTCCTTTCACTCCAAGTGACTTGAAGAAACCGGGTAGTAGATTCTCTTGGTAATTTGGCTGAATAAGAAGAACAAGCCAAGCAAAATATTATTTAATGACCTCCCTTTCAGGAACTTTTAAAGTATTCACTTCAAAAACACCAAAGCATCCTTCCCCCACCCCCTCCCATTCCTACTCCAACCAAAGGGATTGCCTGTCTTCAGAAATAACCCCGAAGGAGTGGTTGGGAAATGAATAGGAGGCTGCCATCATGGGTGGGGCTCGCTCATTCCCCATGGTTTGGAAGCTCTTGGTTACTCAAAAGTTCTCATAAATCTTGTGTGTTTTATTCCTGCCCCAGTGTTCCCTTTCAAGGCCTCTTACTGTCCCTGAGTAATGAAGAGTCCTTATCCCACGTTCACTCCTGTCATCCTTACTAGGGTCCAACCTTCAAGTCTCACTTAGTATTTCATCCCAATGACAGCATCTTAGGAATTAAACTTTCTCAGATTTACTCACATGGAAATGTCAACACGACCAGGCATTCAAACACATATTCAAGTAGGTCTAACCTTTAACAGAATACACTCACCATTACCTGGAAAACAAGACATACTCTTAGCTGAAACTTTGTCAGCTGGAGCTTCTTAATTTTTTTAATGGAAACATTTTATCTATAAACCCAACGTAAGGGTTTTTAACTACTCTTGAATATTTCTAAAAAGAATTAGTGTTAATGCCGGAATGGATATAAAAAATTATACAACTCTGCCATTTCTTAGGTGAGGAAACTGAGGCGTAAAGAGGTTAAGGGACTTGCTTAGGGAAATTATGCTCCAAAATTCCTTGTATAGTAATATTATTTATTAAAAATAGAAAACCTAAGTCCCTATATACACTTTATTTATTTTTTTAACATCTTTATTGGAGTATAACTGCTTTACAATGGTGTGTTAGTTTCTGCTTTATAACAAAGTGAATCAGCTCTACATATACATATATCCCCATATCTCCTCCCCCTTGCGTCTCCCTCCCACCCTCCCTATCCCACCCCTCTAGGTGGTCACAAAGCACAGAGCTGCTCTCCCTGTGCTAGGCGGCTGCTTCCCGCTAGCTATCTATTTTACATTTGGTAGTGTACATATGTCCACGCCACTCTCTCACCTCGTCCCAGCTTACCCTTCTCCCTCCCTGTGTCCTCAAGTCCATTCTCTATGTTTATGTCTTTACTCCTGTCCTGGCCCTAGTTTCTTCAGAACCAGTTTTTTGTTTTTTTTTTTAGATTCCATATATATGTGTTAGCATATGGCATTTGTTTTTCTCTTTCTGACATACTTCACTCTGTATGTCAGTCTCTAGGTCCATCCACCTCACTACAAATAACTCAGTTTCGTTTCTTTTTATGGTTGAGTAATATTCCCTATGTACACTTTATCAGTAAGCCTGTGACTCTTGTGTGACTCTCGTCACAGTGTGAAAACCACAGTGTAAACGGGGGTCTTTTCCTCTGAGGAGGCTATTCCTGCCCTTAATTTAGGTCTGACAGTTAGTGGAGTGGTCAGAGGCTGCTCACAAATGGTCAACGGGTGGGACTTTCCTGCTGCATAAAGAGAACTCATAGACCCGAGAGAAGGATTCCTCCCAGATCAAGGCTTCCTGGAACACTCCACTTTAATCTGTGAATCAGAGACAAAAACTGGAAGTGGGCCCAGTCTTAAAGTATAGCAGGTCTTCACCACGGCTCAGTGTGCTCACTCTGCTTCTAGAAGGAGGTTGCTGTCGAGTCAGCTAACTTGTTCTTTCTTATATCAGCTCCTGCATCAGCCATTGTGATTTTCTGATTCTTCCAGGATTTGGGGTGGGGAGGGGGGTTCAGGGAGGAGAGAGGAGGCAAAAGTGTGGAGCAGGAAATTGTTCTGGGGACACTGAACACATGGGGAAAGCAAGGGTGCTGTACTGACCACCCCACCTCATACCCACCCCCAGAGCCTGGCAGGAACCCTTGGGCTTCCTAATTTAATATCCTCCATCCAGAGAAATTCCCAGGGAGGCACCACACCCCCGATTATCTCTATGTTCCTTGCACTTCCAACAACTCCACAGAAGTAAGAAAAGGCTCTCATTGCAAGGGTGGAAGATAAGATCTTGAAATATTAATCATTGTGTTTTTCTTTCCTTCCTGGCCCTTCCTGACCTTTCCCCTAGTGGGCAGAAGTGTCTACTTTGCCTGCAGAAGAATTAAGAGTTGTCATGACTGGAAAGCTCAGAGACAGGAAAGGTTATTTTTCAGAATTTTTCTTTCCACTCAAGGCAGATCAGAGAGTTAATGCTAAAATGAAGACGTGCAGGTGGCCAGTACCAGGAGGCCTGGTGGTGGCCTGGCTGGCTCCTGTCAACAACACACGTCCCTGTTCCTCTCACTTGTTTTTCTCTCCACGGCTGGGCAAGCGCCTCCCGTGTCACGTTCCCAGACGTCACCCCAGACGACCCTCCCGTGACCCGAGAAATTGCTGAGCCCTTCGACCTGCCCACGTGGACAGCCCTTTGTCAGTGGTCCAACACCTAGAAAAGTGGATTCCTTGACCCTCAAAGGGTGGTGGTAGTGAGGGGAAAGACCCAGCCGTAGTATGGGAGTGGAGCTGGGGCTGGGAGTGGGGGAATTTACCCCATAACACAGGAAGCAGTGGTGTTTCTAGAAGGATAGGGTATTTTTTTTTAATTGAAGTATAGTTGATTTACAGTATTAGTTTCAGGAGTACAGCATAGGGATTCAGTATTTTACAGGTTATATTCCATTAAAAGTTATTACAAGGCAATGGCTATAATTCCCTGTACTCTATAATATATCCTTGTTGCCTATCTATTTTATACATAGTAGTTTGTAGTTCTTAATCCCATACTGCTAATTTGCCCCTCCCCTATCCCTCTCCCCCTTTGGTAACCACTAGTTTGTTTTCTATACCTGTGAGTCTGTTTCTATTTTGCATATACACTCATTTGTATTATTTTTTGGATTCCACATATAATGATATCATATATTTGTCTTTGTCTGTCTGACTTATTTCACTAAGCATAAGATGGATCCTGCAGGTCCATCCATGTCGCTGCAAATGACAGAATATATATATATATATATATATATATATATGGCATCTTCTTTATCCATTCATCTGCTGACGGACTGCAGGATCATACGGTAGCTCTATTTTCAGTTTTTTGAGGAACCTCCGTACTGTTTTCCGCAGTGATTGCACCAATTTACTTTTCTACCAACAGCGTACAAGGGTTCCTAGAAGGACAGGATATTTTGAAGCAATTTTTTTAAATTCCTGATGCCAGCCTTTCTAAATGCCTAAGGATTCTGTGGGGATGCTTTGCTGGTGGTGTTTATGGCTGGCCTCCATTAACTAGCCTGTGCCAGGCCAGTGCTGTGTACTTCCAAAACATTTTCATTTCATCTTTACAACTACCTAACAGAGTAGGTGTTATATTATGAGTGAAGAAGCGGACTCTAGTCACACCACTTCTTAACAGGACTGGATGATAGAGTCCTATCAAATCTTCTATTTCCAAAAATATACCTAGTTTTAATGATAGATTCGATTTTAAATAAACATAGGAAACTACATTTTCAATTGGAATTTGAAAGCTCCCCTGCTGAGTAAAATAAAATCTGACCTACCTGGATTGTTTAAGACCCAGGCCCTAAATTGGCTAATGTGCTAATTTAATCCAAATTTGTACAGGGGAGGGTCTCCCTTGGTCACTCAAATGAAAGCATAAGAATCAAAAATGGTTCTTTCAAAGACTAGCAGCCCTGGGTCATAATGTCCCTTTCAGGGCATGGAGGTCCCGCCTCTTGTCCCCCACAGCAGGCTGTCACCCCTCCCCAGTTACCCCATTCAGGAACCTGGAGGGGCAGTAAGCTTTTGGAGAGCTTTGCCAATGGGAGGAGAATAGCAAGGGAGACAGGGTCTTTATTAATATTCAAGTCCCATCCTTTGTAGGGGAATTTGCTAGGGAACTCCCTTTACAGATCATAAATAAAATGGACCGTTCCCCATGTGACACCTCCCCACCTCAACACAGTTTAGTGCCACGGAATGAAGGGTAAATAAACTGACTGGGTCTCAAGGCTAATTTTAGGAGGATTGGGGTATTTGCAAATTAGGTCCCTCAATCCATTTTTTTCCTGTATATGTAAAGCAACATATTTCTGCACCATTTAAGAGAAAAGAAAACTAGTCAGTGTGAGCTGCCAACAGCTGGCTGACAACCTTGAGCACTGGGTGTGTTGGAACTGGTCCAGATTTCACATAAGGAGTTCATTTTGGGTTAGTCGGAAAAGGGAAGGAGTTGGCCCAGATTCTGTTCCACAAATTCAGGAACAAGGAGCTGAGATTCCCTTCAGAAATTGCTGGCGGGTGGCTCTGCAGGTCCATTTGCAAAGCCTATTTGACATCCACTTGTTCTCTGCCTGATCCAAGAACACCACTAGCTGTCCAGGAGTTTCCTCTGACAACCCAGTGATTCAGTGCAGCAATTAAACCAAGTGAAGATTAATTCTCTTTTCTCTATATCCCTTTTATAAAGACCTATTATTTCCGGAGACTCCAGATTTTTTAAGTTGCTTTTTTTTCTTCCTCATGAATTCTCCTCACCCTCACTTTGACTTTAGCTTATGAGACTGAGGCTGAGTTCACTAGCATAATAAAGAACTTAGTATTTCTTGAAGAATGAAATCTTCTTAGTTTTCTAATCTGTGACTCGCTATTTCAGGGTAACAAACATTCCATGTTTCAAAATGGTAATAGCTATTTGTACATTCAAAGTAACAAGTAATCAATGTAAAAAAAAAATTAGACAACACAGAAAGGGATTCAAAAAACTTAAAAAATTTTAAAATATCACCCCAAATCTCACCCCTGGAGAAAACTAACCATCATTAATTTTGTAGTATCTATGACTTTAGTCTTTTTTGTTTTCTTTTGTTTGCTTTCTTACAAAAGCAATCTCATTTTTTTCTCCATATATTTTGGATACTGTTCCATGGGAATAAAATAGATCAATGTCACTGTTTTTAAGAGGTGCATAGTACTGCAGTGTATAAATGTGCTTTAACTTACATTAACAGACATTTTTGCTAATATAAACAGTGCTGCAACGAACTCCCTGTACACATGACCTTGCCCGCTTGTCTAGCTACTTCTTTATGATCAGTTCTGTGAGTAAACTACTAGATCACCATATACATTTTTTTCAAGGCCTTTGATACGCATTGCCAAATTCCTCTTTGCCCCAGAAAACTTGTACTTATTTACAACCTCAGTGAGTTTATAAGAGTGCATTCTTTCCTCATGCTCTCACAAATACTGAGTATAAGACTTTTAAAACAAATTTTGCCCATTTGAGAGATAATAATTGGTGCCTCTATATTGTTTTATTTTCCTTTGATGATTAACAAGGTTGAATATATTTATGCTAACAGCTACCTATTTTTAATTGTTCTCTCTCGTGCCCGTTTTTCTACTGCGATATTCATAGTTTCCCTCCTGACTTGTAGGAACTCATTATGTACAAAGATAACATTTTCTAGACTATATTTCAGGAAATTTTATTGCCCTTTGAGATATTAATAGGTATGTTGAGAGGAGGAAAAAGACTTCTATGGTCAGATTTAACAGAGCATTTCTTAAACTTAATTGACCATCAAAACTTTTTTTATTATTATTTTTTTTACAGAACCCCATTAGCATCGTTCTGGACACTGGTGTTCTGGGCAAGAACATTTGAGAAATTGTTCTGTAAAGGATAGTAAAACTTTATCTGTTACATATGTGGCATGATTTTTTCCCCATTATCATTTGTCTTTTATCCTATATGATTTTTTTTCTATATAGCTTTTAAGTCATGTATCCAAATCTCTCAGTATTTTCCTTTAAAGTTTAGTAATTTAGAAGTACTAACCCTGAAATCATACTTGTTTGGTTTGAATTCTGGCACCACCACTTGTTCGAGCTTGGGAAAATTACTTAACCTATCTGTGCCTCAATTTTATCATCTATAAAATGGGAAGAATGAATAGTAAATACATATATAATTGTTATGAGGATTAAATTACTTAGCATAAAGAAAGCACTAGAATTGTGTTTGACACAGAATCTCACATGATGATGCTAATGGGTTACTTTTTGGATGAAAAGAAAGTCTTTCCCCATATCTAGTTGTTAAAAAAAAAAAAAGTCACTCATCTTCCTCTAAGAATTTTTACAGAAATTAATTTTGGTGTGAATTATAGAGTAAAGAGTCTACTTTTTCCCCATTGTTTAGCCAGGCTTTTTCAACATCATTTATTAATTAATGCTCCCCTTACCATATACTATTACTTTCTTTTCTTAGATTTTTCTCTTCTGCTCAGTCTACTCTGATACCAAGACCCCTTCTTCCTTATTCTTTTCCAGAAAAGTCACTGCTCTGTTTGCCTGAACAAAGAGCACATGTTGGATCCCCTCTTAGCGTTGCCCCAGGAAACACTTGGTTGGGGTGAGGGACCTTGAAAGTGGGGTTTGGTTTTCTATGAGGCAGGCAGGAAATATAGATACCATATATAGACTTTCCATTTTAACTCTTACTGTGCCTGTTGGTCCCCACACCCTGCTGAGGCCTAGTTGTGGCTATAGCCTGTGGATTCCCTCAGGAATATTTGAACCCTACTGTTGTTCACTGTATCACAGAAAAATTAACATCCTCAAACTCCATCTGGTTGCTGTCCTTGCTGTTGCGTCCACCAGATGACCTCTAGAAGAAGATGTGAGGGGGAAGGGATACTAACCTGACCCATCCCAGGCTGTGGGAGGAGAGCCAGGTGGTCACGCCTCAGAGGAGGATGTGACACTGAGAGGCCTCAGAGAGGTGGGACCAGAACAGCTTTGAAAACGTTGCACTCAGAGCCGAGGCAAAGCTGGAGTCCTCAGACGACCTGTAAGGCCCAACGCAACCTTCTCCTTCTCTGCACCCCTTACCTCTTTTTCACCCTGTTCCCAATAGCCTCTTTGCTGTTCCTCAAACATGCTTCCCCCCTGGGCCATATGCATATGCTGATCCCCTGGAATGTTCTTCCCCCATTGGCCCCATGGCTTGTTCCCAAGTCAGTTTCAGGCCTTGGCTCAAATGTCAACTTGTCGGGGAGGCCATCCCTGACTGTTCTATTTAAAGCTGTGCCAGCTCTCCCTACCCTGTCCCTGCTTTATTTTTCTACATAGCACCAACCACTGTCTGACAAGCTCTTGTACTTTTTATGTATTGTCTATCTCCCCACCCTAGACTATGAACTTCCTAAAGTCTATATTCTGTTTTGTCCTCTGATATATTCTCAACACCTAGAACAGTGCCTGGCATGTATCAAGGACTCCACAATTGTTTGCAGATGAATGAACAAATAAGTGTGGCGGTCAGACGGCATCAGTTGTGTGAGACTGTGGGATGTGTCTGAGCCTGTTAACAACAGCATGATTCCTCAGAATGCAGCTGCCTGAAGGACTCTGGATTTCAAGCTAGCCTCTGCAAACAAGTCATTTCTAAAGTGAGGAGAAGGGCTTCCCTGGTGGCGCAGTGGTTGAGAGTCCGCCTGCCGATGCAGGGGACACGGGTTCGTGCCCCGGTCCGGGGAGATCCCACATGCCGCGGAGCGGCTGGGCCCGTGAGCCATGGCCGCTGAGCCTGCGCGTCTGGAGCCCGTGCCCCGCAACGGGAGAGGCCACAACAGTGAGAGGCCCGCATACCGCAAAAAAAAAAAAAAAGGGAAATAGAGAGAGAGAGGGCCTTAAGTAATTTCTAAGGAGCCACCTGCAGCAGGAGCTCTGGCTGACATGTCTGAAATAGCTCTCTTATCTCTTTCAACTGGTGAAACAAAACAGGAAGGTAAGGATGAGAACATACAGGAACTATAAGGCCCGACTAGGGTGTGATGGCCGGTGTAGAGGAGGATTCACCCACACCAGACCGACACACTTCGGAGCACACTGTGCTGATGGCACCAGCAAGGTTTTCAAGATCTTTGCTGCTACCGTTGGGGCGTGGGGTGCATAAAGAAAGGAAAAGAAGACCACTCCATTATTTTCTATTGCTGTGAAAAGAAAGGGAACCCCTCTTTAGAACTCCAGGAGTAGAGGCCACTTGGAAAAAGTTGGGAAGCAATGAACCAGCCAAGGATTTGCATGGTTTCCAGCCTTTCAGGAACAGGCTCTTGCTAGAGCAAACCTCTAGCCCTCAGCCCTAGGATCTGGAAAGGCCCAGCAAGAGAAGCTGCCAGGAGAGAAGAAACTTGGAGCCAGGTGGGGCTAGTTAAGGAGTCTTTAATGACACTTGAGAGCCATCACCCTGGTTTTGGATTCTGTGGCCCCAGTGCAGAAACCTCCCAGTCCCTACGTCTGGGAGTGGGCAGGGGAGTTGGAGAAGAGAACACAGCAAACCCAGGAGGTTTGCAAGAGGTAGCTGTATGCATGCGGCCAGCCCCAGCGTGCCTACTCTACAAGTCCAGATGGGCAGGCAGCATATTTGGGCAGTACGTATGGCTATTCTTCTCATGCATGCACTATGTGCAGAAAGCTACACAGAGAGAAAGAGAAAATATTCAGGCACTGGCTCGTCTCATTTCCTCTCTTGAGAGTATCTCAAACAGGTCTCTCAGAGGATGCAAAGTTTCAGTTTTGTACCTGAGGAGATGCAGATGAGGCTAAGGAGGACATTCCTAGCCAGAAGCCTAGTGCATGCCGTTCATGAGCGTGCTGTGCACTGTTCGTGGGCTGAGAGCCGTCTCGAATAGAGGGGCAAAACCCCTGACCACTTAGGGAAAGTCTACATGCATCACACTCTCTGAGAATAACAGTTTAAGAGATGGTAGTTCCTATCTCTGAGCCAAACTCAGATAAAATTCAGATTTGGATGGACTATTGCTTTCTAAACGGACACCAGAGGAAAACCGAACCCCAGACCTACGTTCGAGATGCCTAATACTGCTGAGCAGAGACGTTGGTTTTCAGTGCAGATTTTCAGGAGTCAATAGTATCAGATCCAGGTGTTCACAAGGACAAGGAGAAGGCAATTTCACTCTGTTTTCAGTAATGGTCACAAGTCTTCTTAGAGGGTCCTGACACTGTCTGGTAGTTGATGGAAATGATGGTGGCTGATATGAAATATCTGGTGGTACTAATTTCTTTGGATAGTGAAATTGTACTTTACAAGACCTCAGAGGCACATGATTTCTGATCTTCAAAGTTCAGAGCTGCCCGGAAGAATCAGGATTGACCTCGTTCATTTTCAAATACAGGTTCCACTCAATGTTTAGCATCATAACAGGGTGAGGGCAGATCCTGAATAGATCTCTCCTGGCATTCATTAGCCATTTCCCACAAATCTTAGAGAATCAAAGTCCTGTAGGCTTAGTGGATAATTATAGGCCATTTCAGGATAACTATGCCATAAAGGCAAACCCCTTCTCTGACCAGACCCAGGGATATCAGGCCAAAACGAAAACAAAAAGAGGTCAAAAGAGGCATCCCCTGGACAAGAAAAGCCAGGGCTCTCCATTCTATTGAACTCTTTGAAAACTGGTAAGGGAATACCTGTAAGCAGACAGTTAAGGCCTTAGTGACCTGTTTCAGCCAGGATCCTGCACTGGTATCAGCTGATCACACCTGGTGTAAATCCTTTAAACACATTCTCATACAGAGAGCCTCAGAGATGTGTGGCATCAGGAAGATGCCAGGAACGTAGCTAAATTCTACTGGCAGAAGCTTGAACTTTGTGAGGTCCAATATCTCGTTTGTAAGTCAGAACTTTTGGCTCTAAGTTAGTGAGATACAAGTTCTAGGAGGTGTGCCTATGAGGTACGGGGTGAACAGAAAAACCCTCTCACCTCTGGGCCCACCAACGCCAAGCAAGATATAGCAGCACTGACAGGTGGTTGTTTTGGTTGACTCTGTTTTCATGACGGATGTTCCCTCTTGCAGCTTCACCGATAGGACGCCACCTCTCTTGAGGGAGTCAGAGTCATAGGAGACTCCCAGGGTCCAGAGAGATACAGTATCCGTCACACCAGAGAGCTTGGAACTTTCCAAGATGGAGCCAGTGTTGGTTCTCACCTCTCCAGCTCTTGGTACATGTAACTGCTAAAGCTGGAGGGACCAAAGAGAAATTCAAAATAGGTGACAGTCAAGGAAAGAAACCCAGGACCTCCAGTTAGACTAGACCAGAGTTTTCTCTAAGTGAATTTGAATTTGGCATTGAGGTTGGCACAAATTTTAATAATATACCACAACTACTTGATGATGTATTATTAAAATAGGTACTGGAATGTTCTCTACAAGACATTTTTCCCCAGGAGCATTAATAACATATGGTTCTGAGAGCCTTATAAAGCTTTGAATGGAAAATATGAATGTTGGAAAGCTTTACACCTTCTGGAAGTCTGTCCCTAGAGGGCAAAACTCTGGTGGAGTGTTCTACTTATGAGTCCCACCCTATAAGTTTGGGTGATGTTTAAAATAATAATTTTTAAAATTTTTTTACTAGAGTATAATTAGTTGATTTACAATGTTGTGTTAGTTTCATGTGTATACAGCAAAGTGAATCAGTTATACATATATTACATATATCCACTCTTTTTTAGATTCTTTTCCCCTATAGGTCATTACAGAGTATCGAGGAGAGTTCCCTGTGCCATAACAGTAGGTCCTTATTAGCTATCTATTTTATATATAGTAGTGTGTATGTGTCAATCCCAACCTCCCAATTTATCCCTCCCCCCCACCCCCTCATAACCATAAGTTTGTTTTCTACATCTGTAACTCTATTTCTGTTTTGTAGGTAAGTTCATTTGAACCCGTTTCTTAGATTCCACATATAAGTGATATCATATGATATTTCTCTTTCTCTGTCTGACTTACTTCACTTAGTATGACAGTCTGTAGGTCCATCCATGTTGCTGCAAATGGCATTATTTCATTCTTTTTTATGGCTGACTAATATTCCATTGTACATATGTACCACATCTTTATCCATTCCTCTGTTGATGGACATTTAGGTTGCTTCCATGTCCTGGCTATTGTAAATAGTGCTGCTATGAACTTTGGGGTGCATGTACCTTTTTGAATTATAGTTTTCTCCTGATATATGCCCAGGAGTGGGATTGCTGGATCATATGGTAGCTCTGTTTTTAGTTTTTAAGAAACCTCCATACTATGGGTGGGATAGGGAGGGTGGGG